>WEIT01020482.1:107157-129487 GCA_013389985.1 Dryoscopus gambensis | reverse complement strand
GAGACTCCACTATCAAGAATTATAAGCCCTCTCTATACAGCAGTCCCTTTAATTGCGAAGGCCTTGCCTTCTATTTGGCCAGTGCAGGAGGCTTTACATTTAAAGAGAAGAGATTTCACAATTGCATGCTTAGTGCAAGCACCATTTTCTCTGCTGAAAACAAAGGCTACTCTTACTGCAGATTTCAGTACCCACAGTATTGGAAATCTGCAAATTACACCTTTTAAAGAAAAGAAAAGGGCTCCCTTCTCAACGGACAGGCCCTTCATGTACAACATAACATAGCTTCAGAGCAACTGTATTTGGTTTCTGCATACCTATCCTCTTTGTCAGCTACTGCCTAAAGGAGTACAGATTTTAAGTTACTTCAAACAAATAATTATGGAAATATTCACTAAGCCCAAAATACTATTTTTATTTATACTTCATTTACAATTAAATAAGGAAGAACCCATATCAGTATATAACACATAGCATATATACATATACACACATATAGACACATATATAAAGGAAGAAAAAAAATACATAAATCAAACTTTGGCAAATAAAAAAAAGCCTAATGACACTAAGCCTCCAGCTCAAATCCTAGAAAACTAAAAAATTAGTCCACAAAATTTTCACAAGAATCTTAACACACTCCCTGCACTCAACAAGATTTAATGGAATCCCAAGTACACATGGCCTCAGAGAAGGGACACAACACACTGCAATCTTGATATTCAGGCCACACAAATTTCACCTTGTCTTAAAATGATACCTTTTTCTGATCTTACTGCTAAAAGAGTCTCTGTTTTGACTAATTTCAGCTCAGTAACTAAGTGATTTTATAGCCAAATTGGAAGACTGAATGAGAAATTACCAGAAAACCAGAAGTCTTCAATCCTGGACTGCCACCCTGCAGTGGAAGACCTTAATTTAAGAGAAAAACAACATGAAAGGGTTTTTATTCCAGTTAAAAAGATATCCCTCTCGTAACAAGATCCAAGCATGAGCCAAACCAGAGAAATTTTAGCCCAGTGAAAATTAAAGTTTTAGTTTGGCTGTAGCACTTGCTCATTTTCATTCCTATCACTTCACACTCTCATATAAGTGTTTTGCTTGGTAACAAAGACTAATATTTTTAGAGGTACTTCTCAATCTGCCTTCTATCCACTCAGCAATCATCACCTTCCACACAGCTCAAAGTTTTCCACGGATGCCTTAGCTTATTCCATGGTCCATTTTAAAAGGACAGACTATCAGCAAATATCTCAACAGCTAAGCTTGCAAAGCCAGAGACAAATAAGGGTCAAGGTGCAAACTTTTATTTGTGCACATATCCCAAGAGACCTAGATCCTTAAGCAAAGAAATTATAGGAAGAAAACCACATTTCCACAGAGCAAAGCCAGAAGCAATTGCGTGTGCTGGGAAGCCTATGGGCTTCCTACAGGGCAATCCCTTGCAAAGGCTCTGCCTTACACATCACTGACTAGAAGCATGTGAAATTCAGAGAAAGGCCTTTCCAAAGCATAATTTAAAATATCATTGAATTACCTGGTGGAGCAAGTCAGTAAGAGAAAACTGAGTCAGTACATTAGCTAAATATCCAAATAAAAACACAGTAACAGCAAAAGACAGACTCAAACTATGCAACAAGCAGCTGCAACTTTTCTACATGATGAAGTATCTGCAAGCATAGAAGAATTAGGCTTTAGGGCTTCATTTTAGGTTTTAGCTACCAGTAGCTTTCAGCAGTACAAACAAACTGTTAAGAACATCCTTGTCAATGCCGTTACTTTCACTATGTCTGAAACAACATCAAGTGTAAAACACATTTTTACTGGTTTTATAAAAGGCGCCCGAAGTCATCAACTCAGAATTCCTGAATGCTAGTAAAACAAACTCCCAGCTACCCAAGTTCTCAGGTACAAGAAAAGCATCAGATGATGCACCACAGAGCTTACCTCTCATGTTCCTGGGAACTTAGGTGTCCTTATCAACCATCAGACTCTGAAGACAAGAGGCCACCAGCTCTCTGCTTATAAAGCTACCACCTTCTAAGTAGCTTTAACCACATCACGTGCTAACACTTCTCCCTCCAGATTGTTTATCTAAATTTACATTGTTTATAAGAGGCACAGCCTTTGAATTCATCTGTATTAAAGTCAACTTTTCTTGATCAGGTTAGAAGTCCTTGTCTCCTTTGCTTCTCCTTTCACCAAAGAATTGGCATCTTCCTGATTAAAGTTACAGATTTAATTACTTTATAAAAACAATCAGGCTAAATACACTTCAGTTCAACTAATTTTCTCAGCTGCACTCAACTGACTCTCCTAGATCAAATCTAACTTATTTCACTGTTATCAGATACACTTTTTAGAAAATGAAGGAAAAAAAAAATCCCAAATGATTCACACAGCTGCAGAAGCACAGGTCAAGAGAGGACCCAACCCTGTGGTGCAGTTGATTAATTTCTGTGTTGCCCTGAAAAGACAGAGATGCTGTGTGCTGGCTGTGAAGGTGTTTGTCCACCCTTCTCTTAAAATTCCCCATATATGCAGACTACACGCGTTAATTTACTTCACAGGGGTCAGTTATCAGAGAATATGCACCTAAAGTCTTCCCTGTTCCAGTCTGGGTCCTGATTAATACAATTAATTATTTTATCTATTCTAGCTGAGAAGAAATAATTTTTTAAAAAGGCCAAAAATCACATAAGGATACATTTTAATTTCTGTTGCTATAAACCACTTTTTTCCACATAAATCAAAGACAAATAACACACTAGCTGTGAGCTGTCCACCTGAACAAGTGTTAATTGCCACTAAGTGTAAGCACAGACAGGGACGGGCTGCACACAGTGTCTCTCTCTCCAGGTATCTTCCCTTTCTCTAGAACCCTCCTCCTTCTCCCCCCTCCCTAAAACCTAGGTTCACAAACAAAGAAAAAACAAGTTCTTGAAATGATTTTTAATTGTTGACTACTTCAAATCTTGCCACCCTGCCTTGCACCCTTTCAAACAGATGGAGCTGGATTAAATTATGTTGGCTAGGGAACACTTTCAATTAATTTTAAACCATTAAAGTACTTGTGGTTTATATTGAAATGAAGTAATTAATCTATTCAAGAGTTTTTAGCTTGTAAGAAAAAGAAGCAAAGGAGAGCAAACCTGGTTTGGGGGGAAGAAAAAAAGGAAGAGGTCTAATGTGAGCAACTGGCCTCAGTCTCCAGTTATTATTTTGTTCTTTATCAGTCTGAGATTACAAATGCCCTTTATCAACCAGAAACCTTCATCCTTGTTAAGGTACTAGAACACTAACCAAGTTGTCTCAGTAATCCTTTTTGATCAAAGTGAACAAGGGGAATTCCTCATGTGGTGATAGTGGGGGAATAATTTTAAGCCTTCAGATGTCTCTCCCTCTCTCTCTTTTGAACCACCTCCAATTTTTCAAAATCATTTTCCAAGCAGATCGGACTTAGTGACAATACTTCAATATGATTTTCCCTAACAGCATATATAAAGATAAAAATCACTTCTCTCTTCTCATCATCACTGCCTTGTTTATAAACAAGATCGTACTTCTGCTCTTATTCTCATCATCTTACAACAGGATTTTTCCTGTATTTACAGGGTAGAATTATATTACAAACCACTTAAGAATTCTTGTGCTGGTATAACAAAAACAAGTTCTTCAAGCAGAATAAACTATACTAGAAAAAGTAGAATTTGTTATCATTGCCTTTTATTGGCTCAGAGTGGGCATCTCCATTTTATTCTTTTTTAGGATCAACATACACATATATTCACTATATCTACAAATTTTGGCAGCACAGCCAATGGTGGTGCTTGTATTACACTGTCCAGTAAGACACTACTCCTTGGGGGGAGGGAGAAGGAGGGAAGTGCTAAAAATCTTTCCAAATTATCATTCTCCAGCAAATAAACTGGATTTGTATTCTATAGGATAAAAAGCAATGCCATACATCAGAAAGAGAGAGAAACATTTTATTTCAATGGGCTGAAGCTGTGAATCAATAAATCAGTTGAGCTTTTTCCATCTCCCTCACCAATGTCCATCACCTGTAAATTTGCACTACAACAATTCTGTACTTATTTGCAAGATGCTCATAAAAATATTATGCAGCCCATACTGTATAAATGGATCTCTGCATTGTTTCAGTAGAAATACATCCCTCTTTGATGCTGACTTATTTCTGAAATTTACTCTGAGATTCTAAATGTTTTTAATACATGCTTTGTTGACACTGTAGAGGACTAACATTTTAAAAATCTGTGATGCAATATGAAATTAAATGCCTTGCATAGTCTGTTTTTGCAACTGCGCTTATGACCACTCACTAGAATATATTAAATAATTCCCTCTTTTTTATCAAGCAATTTTTTTTCACTTTTCAACAGGTTTGAATCACAGCTTGCTTTCAGCTTTGAAAAGTTAGCATCTTTTCTAGAACAATAAAAACCTTCCTTTCTTTTCTCCTCTTCTCCAGAGACAGGGATTTAATGAGCTCACTGTATTCTGTTGTTCAGCTCCATGGACTGAAACATGTCCCTCTTTATTACCATCTCCTTAGCTTTGCTGTCTGGTACATTCATGTATACAGATTTAATACCATATAGTTCATTGGCTTCCAAAAACTGGGAGAGTACAAGCCCACGCAGATTTAGGCAGAGGTACATGTCAGTACAAAGTGCAGCACGTTAACTAACACAGCCAGCCAAGGTGAGGTTCTGCTACGTCAGACAGGCTGCATGCTGAAGCAGTCACACATCTCCTCCTACAAAGTCACACACCAGATGAGCAAATAGCTGGGAACCATAAACCCATAAGCCACAGGATGGACAGGCTTAGAAACTTGTCCATCAATTCTCTAGCGCCCTAGGGAAAAACATGAAATGGGACAAAAAAATAACCCCTACAACCTGATCTGGTTATGTGCCACCTAAAAGCCTGGCAAACTGCTTCGGTTGAAATCTCAACTGCCCCTTCTGATGTCAGCCAGCACTCAGGTCAGTTTAAGTGGATTATGAATCCACACTCCACACCCTTTGTGATTCTGAGCAGGTTAGCATAGATGGCTTTCTCTTTAGACACAGAGGGTGTAGTTCCTCAACCCAGCTCTGCTCTCAAAGCCGGTTTAAGAAGTTCCCACCTTGGATTCCTCACTCCTCGTTGCCGGTTCTGCACTGCAGATCCCTGTACACTCCGCAGGCAGATGGACCTACAAGCCACATTTCAAACTGGTCACAGCCGCAGTTCTCTCCACTGATTCAGTTTACAGGACAGGCTTAGCAACAGCTGCAGCTGCCCAATGGCAACGCTTCAAGAGAGTTCAAGCCCAATATAACTTGCTGTCAGAAAGGCATTCTCTCCTTCCCCCCTGCTGTGTGCACACACTTGACCCCTTAGAGGCCAGTTCAGCACACAACAAGGTGAAAACTAACTAGGAAGGGGTGTAAAATCACAAGGCTTGGAGTGAGACTGCTACTCTCAGCTGTAAAAAGTCATTTCAGTAGCTAAGCTGTCTCTTGAGACATCACTCTTAGAAAGCAAGGAGTTCTGGCAGAAGGGATGGGTAAACCTTAACCAACTCTTCTGCAAGGAAAAATGTTCATGGAATTACATCCCGACTTTGCACACTTGTAATGCAAAAATGGCTTTGTAGCTCCACTTGTTTCTGCCTTAGGGTTCCCAAGACTGCTGTCATACTGAAATTAAGGTTTTCTAACTATAGTTAAGATATTAATACTATTTTTGGAAAGGACCCTTAGCTTAAAATTTCCTTAATGCTAGCTGCTGACAAAAGGCAAGCTAAAATACAAGGATTGTGCAAAGTTTCCGTAAAAAAACCCCCAACCACCAAATCCACAAAACCATACCCTGAACTCCTGACCTCCAGTTCTCAAATATGCTTCATCTCTAAGTCAAATACTCCTTATCATCTCCTTGAAACACACAAGTGACATAGGCATATCATAATCACCAGTTCCATTATTCAATTTTCAGAGTGTTTCACTTTAAATAAGTATTGACCATCTTTAAGTGGCTGATAAACTAGTTTTAAAACAAACTTGAAAGCCAGAGCCCTCTACATGCAAAAACTAACAATGAAGTAGAAATATAAAGATACAGAAAAATCTAAAGTTGTGCAGGACTTTTTTTATTACATAAAAGAAGAATGAATCTTCTGCTCTGTTGCAGTTCTGCCTCCTTCAGAGAGTTGAACGGTCATCAAGATGAGATCCAAGTTGATGGGGTTAGAGCAGGTAGAAGAAAGGAAATGCTTCAATAGATTAAAAAAAATCCTCACTGAATTACTTTTTGGTCCAACTCATGCCCTCTTTAAGGAATGGGGCTGAAATCACAGAGTAAATAGGGCTTCTAAAATTTTGTTATCTATATTCAGTTTCAGTACTGTATTGTTAGTACAATAACAAGCCCATGTCAGCTAAAGTAACTGGTTTATCACTCTTACATGAAACAAAAGGGAAAAAACAGACATTCACTGTGAGTTTATACTCCACTTCTAACAAAACAACTCTACTATTTGAAGGCACTATTTGAGCAGAGGTAAGAATCTGGAAGAATAAGTGACAACTGGAAGACATGTCATATTCTGGTGCTGCTCTGCAGCATGTCAGTGACACCTGCAACATGCCCCAGCTGACAGGGATGCCCCACGCTGGACAGCAGCGCAGGGATCCCCACTTTCTCCTGAGACATTTGGTTCTGTCAGCTTGAGTTGCTTGTACTCAATTGATCAGACTTATTTTTTTCCTGGAATATATCAAGTCGTATCAGGGTGCATTCATTCTTTGTGCCAATAGTCATATTTCACATACTGCTCTTAAAACCTGGCAGAGTTAATGAGTTTAATTTGAAAGAAATTAATACACTCAGCACTTGTACAGAGGTGTACTGTCTGAATATTCAGGGTGCACAGTGGCAATTCGGTGCTAAAGCTAGTTTACTGATTAGCAGCTGATATTTTTTTCAAACTCTAACTCCCACGTATTTAATTAAACTGTCCAAAATACTGTTGTCTCAAATCCCACTAAAGCCACCTTCTCATCACTCATGGTTTACCTCAGCCAGCACTCAGCACCTATCTTCCCATTACTGTAGCCATGTTTCAAAAGATAAGTACAGATCTAAGACAAAGCTTAAGCCAAATGGTGAATGAGAGGACAGCCCATGCATAAGAGAAGACTGGACTTCGAGCTTGCATGTGCAGGCAACATGACAAAAAAAGCAAACGGGTCAGGGAAGCATGTTGTATCCAGTGAACCCAAGCAGACCCAGTGTACTGCAAGTCAGGTCCTGTCTTTGCAGACTTCTGGAAAAGCATTTTGCAGACATTCATTTTCTCTCTGGACTCTGCAGGGGCTCCTGCTTAGAGATTTGCCTCGAGCCTGCAAGGGAACATAAATATCTCTGTTCAAAGGTCAGTATTTCAAAGTGCTCTAAAATGGACATTTTGTTTTCAGAAGTAGTGTCAAGGGAAGGCGTATTGGCGGCAAAAAGAAAACTTCTAGTGGGCAGTCACATTAGGGTAATGTAATCATGACTCATGCTCCTCACCCATTTCCTGACTAGGGCTGTGCACGATCAAAAGAAAGCCAGCCACAGCAATGCTGCCGCTCGTTAATGTTAGCTGGCCTGAAAGAATTACTAACTACCAGAACACAAACTCATTGCAGAGTATCCTATTTAAAGCCTGACATAAATCGACACTGACAAACGCAGTGGCGTAACACCAACCAAAACAACAACTTGCCTTTGTTGCAAGAAACAAGTTACAACTTTTTATGATGAGTTCTACCTGAGCAAACCCTCTTACACACCTTTAAAACATCGTAAATCCTTGGAAGGATGCCTAGGGAGAGGGAGGGAATATCTAGGTGCTAGTTAGTATCGAGAAACGCAAGATACAAGGACCTTTTGAAGAGGATCACACCAAACTCAGACTGCCGTAAAACAACTACCTCCTCCCCAAAAAGGCTGTAAAAGAACACACAAATTGGCCAAAGCATGAGTTGGGTTTAAGTGGCTTTCATCTTATAAGAAAAGCATAGCATGAGGAAAATTCTGTCTCAGTGTTCTGTCCTGTTGGGCAGCCCGAGTGAAGCGTGTGCTTAATGATGCAAATTGCTGTTCATTTGTACAAAGAGTTCTTCAGCAGAAAACAGATTTCAGATCCTTGTTGGGACCTCGGTCATTTAATTTGTTCCAAAACCCACATTAATGAAAACCCCAAAATTAATCAGATATTTCAACAGAAACTAGGCTAGACATTGGGTAACAGATGCCAACACCCAGCTGCACCTCTCTGCAGCCCTCACAGTCCAGATAGAATCATAGAATCATTTAGGTTGGAAAATACCTTTAAGATCGTCAAGTCAACAGACAACTCCTTTTCCTGCCTCCTACCTCGGAAGCAAAGTTAGGAGCCTACATTTGCAGGTCGCTTTCACTCCTTTACAAAAGCCAAGTACCTGCTAAACATGCTCCTCAGCACCAGTTCCTGTGTTCCTTATGGAACTTCCAACAACGGAGATCAAAGGGGAGAGAGATTCTGAAGCTGACCATTAAATATATAATCCGTTATCAAAACCACTGTCCATTTAAGGCTGATCAGTAGTGGCATTCCACTCTCAGGATACTGAGAAGACCTATACCAGGTGTCTGACACCCAAATTCAACCCAAATTTAACAACCATCTGTCTTTTTAGTAATGCCTAAGCTCACCATTTAGTAAACTCACCCTTTTGCCCCTCACATTATACAGAGAACGGGGGGAGGACAGGTGGGAGAAGCAAAGTGTTGCACAAGGCAAAAGTTATGTTTAGGTCTGACTAAACCAACACCAGCTAAGTGTACTGAGCCTATACTTTATCCAGGTTGCAGTAATTACTTCAGAGTTGAGAGAAGCTGGTTCTGAAACAGAGCACACATGCACCAAGGCTTTATATTGCATTGTGACACTTGCAGCTGGACTGTAAGAGCTCTGTTCGTCTGGTTTATACAACTCTAGCACCACAGAAATGAAGTGCAGCAATCCTTTCGGGCATGGATACACCTCAGTATTGATCAAGAACAAGCTGTTACCACATGCTGCAAGTCCTTCATGTACCAATTCACACAACTGGTATGGAAAGCAGTGGTGTGTAGGCAGAAAAATAAAAGAACATAATTCTGGGACCTACTTTCCTGTGCGAAGGGCATATTTATTTACTTAATCCTCTAATAAGTAGGTAAGATGAAATTCTACTTTTACTGCAGGCTATTTAAAGCAAATTTCTGACGGCTCTTGCAGGCTCCAGGGAGTCAAAATTCAAGCCATGGGAGGAGCACTATGTTGCTTAGTGTGGTTTACCATCCTTCAAAACTTTAAGAAAAGATGACATGTTGTAGAGTCCAGGGCACACACCTACAGTGCTGACAAAAACTTCTGCTGGGGGGTAAGGGAAATCAAGCAAAATAAAACACGACAACAACAACAAAACAAACACCAAAACACCAACTCAGAAAACAAAACCAATGTAAAGATAGTCAGAAACTAAGCCACCTAACTAAGTGGACAGGTATTCCTGCTTTTCTTAGTGAAGACAAATGAAGAGAAAGTGAGGTCAATTTCCTTGTCCTGAGTGCAAATCCAAATCATATCCAGCAAAAAACCCCACAACATATCCTGTAACAATGCATCAGGATTAATTTAAGGCGCAGTCTGGGGCTCTCTTCTCTTGTCCATACAGTTCTTTTGATGGAGATAGTCTCTGCAGAAACATGGGGAAGGAACAAACTTTAACTCCCTGAATTACACAAGAGCAGAGACAGTACACTCAAGAAATTTAAGAGGGAACTTGCATCCGAGTACAGCATCAACACCTTAGTGTTGCTGCTTCAGTACTGGACCAGAAGAAATTAATGGATAATGTAGGACCTGTTCCAAAGACTCTCTGGTTACAGCTCCATTGGGAAGGAATAGAAATACCATAACCACAACACTCTGAAACACAGTCTCAGGGAAAGACATGTACAGTAAGTTCTGAAAGGAAGATATTACCCAAGTGGCATTCCTTCTTTCTCTCTGTACGTGGATGCTACCTGGATTCACCAGAGGTATGCTCCTTCTGGCTGCAGAAGCAGAGGGCAGCATACCTGGGCTTCTTCCTTGGAGCCCAAGGAAATCCTTACTGGAGGAAAGTATTATATAGTTCACCAACAGCTACAAAGATCAATGATAAAAGTAGTTCAGCAATATCCCTAATGCTATAGTCACAGGCTTCTTGAACCACATCCTGGAGGAAAAGGGGATTTTGTTGTTGTTTTGTTTGTTTTCTCAAAACACAGCACTAAATATGGCTCATCCTACAATAATTCAAATTAAATATATATCTTCCTAAACAAAAACTCAGTCACAGATACTGCTGTTAAACTTTTGCTGTTCCTGAAAAGATCATAACCCATTCACTTGAGAGGACAAAAGTGGGCAGGCAGAGACAATTTAGCATGGGAAGAGGAAAAAGGCACAAACAATGAAAAGAAAAAAAATCTGCACCTAGTCAGTAAACTAAAACTCTCCAAATACAACACACCAGCAGCTTGCAGGAGAACAGTTAACTTTTAAGAGTCACCAGGTTCCCAGGTTAATGGCTGCTGACTGAGTTCACATCTCCCAAAGTGAGTGTTTCAGACTGTCTGAAACGAAGCAGGCAGTTTCACCCAGGGTGCCATGACCGGCTGAAAGAACATTACATCTTAAAGCAAAATCTCAATTTTAAAAACAAAAAATCTTGAACACCTGAAAAATCCAGAGACTCTTAATCTGACTTGCATTTGGACTATTACATTCCCAGTGACTTATTATCCAACAGAGTGTTGTTTTAGAACTTGATTAAGGCTAATAAATAATAAAACTCCCTTAACACCTCTTGCTAGTCACCTTTCTTATGCAGAAGATACAGAAAATTTTTTCAGTTGTTTTTTTCACACACCAATATATTCTTCTTCAGCTTTCCACTGAAATTCTGTAATTTGCTATGTACCTGGAAATAGCCATTTGCTCCTGGGTTAAACACTTTGCTGACAGCTTTAAAAAAAACTAAGATAACTTTTTGAGTCACTAGTTTACATCTTTTCTCTTTTTTTCTTTCAACAGTAATTAAATCAGTGTAATTATTGGACGCTATAACTACTGCAAACCAGATCAGAATCAAAACTCTTGCTTTACTAAATAGATTACAACATACAAAACTGGTACCTCTGCAATGGAAGGACAACTTGCAATATATATAGCTCTTCTTTCAGCCCAGTACATCCACCGAAAACCAAGAATATTCTCTTTTTTTCCATGGATCTTGAGATCTCAGAGTAAATCAATTATGAGTTCTTACACAGCAGCTTAACAGTCCTAATTTCATAGGCGTTTCTCTCCATTTGCAAGACCTAAAAGGTAGTGCCACTCCCGAGTCAGACTAATGTTACAAAGAGAAATTGTAGCTTTTTTTCTATGGGCATGGGAGTTGTGTGAACTTTCTGCTCAGCAGGACTTGCAGCCTGCATTGCCAGTGAGTACTCTTTAAACTCTTTGCCTTCAATTGATCCATTTCAGTTCGAGAACTGCCCTAAGATGATCTGCACTGGAAGACTGAGGATCAAGGGGAAAAATCAACAGATAGATAATGAAAATGAGGGATAGAGTGATCTTGATTTACTGTGTCCTGAGTTCAGCTGGGATAGAGTTAATTTTTATCTTGGTGGCTGGTACAGTGTTGTGGTTTAGATTTGGGGTGAGAATAATGTTGCTAACACACTGATGTTTTAGCTGTTGCTATGCAGTGTTTATAGAGTCACTGGCTTTTCAGTTTCTCAACCCACCCCAGCAGGGAGTAGGCTGAGGGGCACAAGAAGCTGAGAGGACATGGCCAGGACAGCTGACCCCCACTGTCCAAAGGGATATCCCACAGCATACACCATCATGGTCAGTATGTAAAATAGGGGGAAAGCTGGCCAGGGGCTTGGGAATTGGCTGGGCATTGGTCAGCAGGTGGCGAGCAATTGCACTGTTCATCCCTCATTTTGTACGTTCTAATTCTTTTATTATTAGCCCTTCCTTTTCTGTTCTATTAAGCTGTGTTTATCTCAACTTATGAATTTTACCTTTTTTTCCCCCCAGTTGTCTCCAAATCCCACTGGGTGGAGGAAGGAGTGAGCAAGCAGCTGTGTGGTGTTCAGTTACCTGTCGGTTTAAACCACCACAGGCTGATACGTGAACATCAATGAGCCACTTTGAGTTTTAACAACAGCCCAAGTCATGCACTCAAGATTAAAATGGAAGACTAAATCATATAGGCCACAGTTTCAGGAAGGAAGATTGTGCTCAGAAACAGAAATAAGAGGTCAGAAGAGATAACCAGGCTGAACCTCATCCTCTTGAAGTGTAGTCATAAGACGCTACTGCAATTTCCTGCTGCATGGGAGGGCACTGAAAGGAAAGGTCCAGTAATTCTGTATTTGGCCATCACCATGTCCAGTCCCTGTAGCCACAATTGCAAGAGGATATCATGAAACAAAAGAAAGTTCCCGAAGGGCCACAAGACTGATAGTATCACTCACGTTTCATAGGAACATAGAATCATTAAAGTTGGAATAGACTTTTAAGATCATCCAGTCCAACTACCTAGCTTTAGTTTGCTAGGGTGAAGCTAATCAAAGCAAGTACAAAGGAAAATATACCTTTTTTGAACAGCAAGAACAATTTACTCAGGCTTACAGTAGATTCTTAGTTATTTGATACTTGTTAATTTATTTTTTTAAAAGAAATCACTATTGTCTAATTCAAACAATCCAGGCAGAGCCAGGAGTCATACTGACACAGAACTAGGTAACAGTTCAGGAAAGGCCTGTAGCTTGTCATAGGACATATTCGCAGTACTTTGTTCTGAATTTAATCACTCAAGAGATGAACAATATTTTCCCCTAAATTCATAGCATTTCTCTTAAGAATTAAATATTTGGAAAAACATTTTTATCTAGGGAAAGCCATAATAAATTTTTAGAGCCTTTCTGTCCACAGATTGTATTTCCTTGGCCAACAGGATGATTATGAAGGTTGAAAGGACAAATCTCCTGGAAATTATCAAAATAGAGCTCTCATCAAAACTGTTGTGTTTGGAAAGTTCTCATCTTTCAGCACAAAACAAAAAGAAAAAAAAAGAAGTAGATCTCTGTGTTGGACACTACTTCAAATCCTGCATGGAGAACCAAATAAATTCTTTCCTGTCAAATCACCATGAACAGTTTGAGATCTGCAAGCTTTAAAAGCTGTTTCTCTCCTTTGACACTGTGCAAGCAGAAGGGCACCCAATTCACAGCAACTTAGCCTACTCAAAACAAACAAGAAAAGTTTAACATGTTAAAGCACAACTGCCCAAAAAGGGTATCTAAGATCCACGACCAAGCAGAATCCATGTCCAACTACAAATACTCAGTTTTGAAAAAGCACAATTTAAAAAAAAATTGTATGTGGCTTCCTTCACTTTTACTCAAAAAAATTCAAACAATTCTTGAATTTGAAACTGTAACTTCTTTTCAAGCCACACCTCTTATATGTTGTTACTAATGTGAAACTTGACTTTGGGACCACGTTTGTAATCTCAGGATATTCATCTCAAAACTACAAACTTTGAAATTTGGAAAGCCCAGTAACTACTGCCAGCTACCTCACCAGATGGATAGAAAGAACACACTGAATCAGAGCACCTGAAAAATCATCTGGTACCATTTCATTTCATTCTGGTACCATGGGTCTTTAATGTACACACACATACACACAGCTGCTCCTACTTCCGCAGATACTACTTTTATTACAGAAAGAATACACACAGTTTCTCAGATGATGCCTTTTTAACACATCCACCTACACTTAAGCTGTCTTGGAAGCTTCCATTTTAAGGCTTATTTTCAGAGTTGTTTATCAATATCTGACACTGCCATTCAACATTTTCTATCCTCTTCTGCAGCCATCTGCATATGTTTGTTTATGGGGAAGAATAGAAGGAGATGGGAGAATTTTAATGAAAGTTTTCAAATTGTTTCTCTAATGAGATAAAACAAAATTATCTATTTCTACTCCCCAGCTGTACCATAATGCCCTTTACTCCTATGGATACACAATCCATCAAAATCCACACCATTGCTAGCAGGTTCTGGCACTTCTGTTCTTTTAAAGCTAGTTCTGACCTTAAAATTCGTACTTGGGAATGTGTCTTTTCCTGTCATTCTGAACTATCAGGACAGGCAATTTTAAGGTGTTAAAACTTCTTATTTTTTACAAGATTCAGTAGCTTTAGTGTCTGCCACCTAGAATCTTCTGAAATCCTCTTTATTGAAAATACCAGCCCTCATGCTTACATTGCTCCATCCCCACCAATAACTCAGTTGACAGGAATAACCATCAACCCAAATTCAGATCAGTGACAGAACCTCTGCATAAGAACCAGGGATGTGGAACCAGGAGATAGAGGACAGTGGATGTGGGGAGAGGATTAAGGTTTATGCATAGATGCAGGAAAATTTGTTGGAATTTAGCAACAGGAGTAATTTGCATGCTTAGATTCTTCATTCTGGCATTGAAGCCTGCTTCTTTCCTGGCAGATTTTTCAGTTATATGCAGATTGTATCTTTGTATTTTCAGAGATTACTTGGATACACTTAAAGATTTACACTTGAATGGATATACTCTTCATACCAAAGGCAGTGTCAAAAAGCTTTCAACTTCTCTGTTGTTGCTTCATTAGATAACAATTCTGTCATTTCCTCCTATACAGCTGTCAGAGCACGTCCCAGTAATCAAAACGTTATACCATGCCACAAAATACCTTGTTTACAATGTATATTTCTCTGCCAAGGTAGAGGCACGGTTGTACTCTCAAGGTAAAATAAATACTGCAACTAACAGTGAAATTAATTATCAGACAAAAATGTGAAAACTGTCCACAGCATAAATTACCTGATTGTTCAGCACTTCCATTTGGAGAGGCAGGTTTTATTTTTGTCCTCACAAATTCCTTTAGGAACTCCTACAGATTCATAACCTTCTTGGACTCTTGCTATTGTAACTTTTTTTCTTTGGGACTAGAAGTATGCATTTTTAAGAGAGCTTCACAGTCTACTGCTATCAAATAGATTACTTTGTTGCCTTTGCTGTTGACCTCAGGGGATCTTATCTGAAATACTCCAGAGGCTGAGATGGGTATTCATACTGCCTGAAGGTACATGGAGAGAAAACCAGAAGAAATATAGCCTCCCTTTCCACTAAAATCATACCAAGCAAGTGGGGAGGGACATGGAGAACAGAGCAGCAGCCATACAAATTACTGGGCTCCTCAGTGTTACTATCTTGTTACTAACAATAGATTTTCTACTCAGTCTTGAGGACTCCTGTGTACCACTGATTACTTTGCATGTTATGAAGAAACAAGTTAAAACTGATATGGTAACAGTAACAAGCACACATTTTCATTTAATGCTTTCATCAAACTGACCAGATGCTACAATTGCCTTCTAGGCAGGATGACCAACTGAGCAATGAATTATTACAAATTGTATTACTGTAGCATCATACCCCTAATCACAAGCCAGGTATCTAGAACATTAAGACTTACGCAGACATAAAATGACAACAACAAAATCTCACAGAAGACAGTTCTTCAGTTGTGTCTTTAGGGGCAAGGAATACCTTGCTTTATAACAATTGTAACTGCTGTGAACATCACTTCCCTCATATTTCACCTTTCCACTCCAACTGTTTGGACTGAAGCAAAGTACAATCCTGTATGCCATATATACAGCCTATGCATGGATATGCTACTCCATTCTTCACTCCTGTATTCCCATCTGGTTTTTAAACATCCAAGCAGAAGAGACCCCCCCAGATCCATTACATCTTACCCTCTTATGAACTGTGGTTATTATTCCAAGGTCATCTGCTATAGGAGCCACGAGCAAGCAAAGAACCAGCTTAAACTTGATGAAGAGCAGTAATCTTTGATGTCTGGAGCAGAAACACGCGAGCTGCATCTGACATGCAGGACAATTAATGGCACTATTCTTTCCTTGTCTCACTCACTATGTAGCTCTCCTACAAGAGTAGTAGTAGTTGAAGCCTTCCTTAAATTAGGCTAACCCCTAACATTATTTGTAGGAGCCTCATCCTTAAGAGGAAAACGCCAACGACTACACAGCCACATAACATCCTCCAAATGAAACAAATCATGGAAAAGCAAAACAAAAGTGCCTTTGCCACAACCACAGTGCTGGGGATAAATGGCATGGCTGGCCTTTACATCGCATTACAAAAGGCAGAACCTGCATATTTTTTTCTTCACTCTCACTGTGGCACATGCAATCTCCGGTGTCAGGGATGCTTTTGTTTTTATTCTTTGAGGTTACAGAAACAGGTACTCTCCAAGAACCAGTGAGTCACATTAATGCTTCAAATGACATGGACCTCATAGAATTCCAACTGATTGTCATTTGAAATCTGAACATGAGAAGACTGACCTAAGCATCCTCTGGAAAAAAAAAAAATTAACCAAACTGAAACTCTTAGTTCCCAAGACACAGTTTATCAAATAATCCAAAAATAAATACCAAAAATTAATACTGATGGATATTCTCCTACAGATTTTCATGAAAAGTGGTGGCAAGAGTGCCTGAAGCAGATCCTGTCACACTGAGGGCAGGATATTTATGGTGTGCATCTTCAGCACAGCAAAGGGGAGAGTAAAAGCAAACCAAAACATTCACCTTAAACTCCATCACACCTTGGACTAATCTTTGCTTGAGTTTCACATCTAATTTACCCAATCTCATGAATAAACAGAATTTAACTATGTCAAAATGCTCACTGAATCATATTAACTGAGTCAAAAAGGTAAAGTTAGAGTTTTCTAAAAATACATAGGGCTTCATGAAAAAGATGTATGTAAACATACACAATTCAGGCTTTACTTAAGTAGGACTGGAGATACACATAAGAAAAATAAAGAATGGAACTTATTTCTGATCAAAATATCTTGATGGATAACATTTAAACAGTTAGATTTAGGAAGTATTAGACCAAAGAACATTAAAAAAATTGTTCTGGTGTCATAAAGAATTTTTAAGGTTCAAAATTACTGAAGTATTGATTTTTTCATAGGATTTTAAAGCTTTCCAAATGAGAAGAGTCCATTAGTTCTGTCATAAATTTCTTGAGACTATAAATGAAATATGAGGAAAAATAAACAAAAAAGTGCAAGAATATAAATACGGAGCGGAAGTCCCCAGCAACACTGGCATTATGGTCCTGTGCATCACTCGGTACTAGTGCATCACTCAAGTACTAGAAAAAACACTCCCACAAAAAAACCCTGTCTACTACACAGGAACTGACCTACTCACATGGTTTGGGACTACCACCTTCTTATAAAGAAATTAAGGAACTTTACTAGAACAGGAGAAACAGAGAAAGTGTTTATCAAAGCAACAAGATCCATCAGCCTCTTCTTCACGAAAGATTTTTTATTCATACTCTTACAGGGATCAGAGTTTGTCCTGGTGAAGATCATGACTGAGAGCTCTGCTGGCTAGAAAGCTGGTTTCACAACCTCTTTGCAGAAAGCTTCAGAGATGCTGACTGTGGTGGCAGCAAAGCACCTTTGATCTTCCTTGCAGAGTATCACAGAGAGTTATGAACCCCATAATTAGAAATATCATATGTAGAGCACTAAGGTTACAAACTCAAAGAACACAAAGTTAGAAAATCCCAAGATTACATTATTTGTGCAATCATTATTTGGTTCCTTCACCATCTGCACCACCCAAAAGGACTATGACAGAGCAGGAGCTTCAGCTTTAGCCCAGAATTTCAAACAGATCCTCCCTTTTTTCTATTTCTCACCTAATTCACCCCACATACTATACAAGGCAAAAGGGCTATGAGAAATAACATGACCATAATGCATATGCATCACCATTTTCTACAGGCTTTTGCCAACTTATGGATACTTGTTTTTGCCAGAAAACCAGGCTTTAGGGTTTTGGGTTTGCTTAACTTTAATGCTATATTGTACAGACTTCTTGAAAAGTTAACAGGGGAAAAGAAAAAAAATTCAGACTAACAGTTTGCTTTTTATTTACTATTTTTATGCTAGTGCCTAATATTCTAATAGGAAAAAACCTCACATTTGGAATGAAGACTCAACACCTGTTTCCTTTGTTTAAGGCACAACACAAATACTCAGATACATATAAAATTTCTACAGCAGAATAGTGAGAAAGGGACTTGAAACATCTGGTATTTCAAAGGAACAGAAAAAAAATACACCAAGGCCTACATTTTAGATCTTCCAAGCAAAGATATGAAGTAGTGCTTATTTTTAGAAAGTTCTTACAGATGAGTTAAAAAAATTAATTGCCATGTAAATACACCTAAACAAGCTTGCAGACCTGACTAAGCAAGTCATACCTAGTCTCAGCTTGTCATTAGCTCTTGCTTGTATCTCTGCAGAAGGTCAGCTGCTTGTTTACATGTAACCACAGAAAAGTTCATTTAGCTCATTCAGAATGAGACCTAGCACAAAACCTCACAGTATCCGTCCCTTTAATTTCTTATCTAACATGTTCCCCGTTGACCTTTATGATAGAAATCAAAGCAGTGTATCAGATTTGGTGAGCTTTTTTTCCCTATTATTCAGTGCAAGTAAAAACAGCACGAACACAACATTTACATAGTTAAGTTGTATGTTGTTGTTTTACCACTCATAGTGGGAGTTGAAATCCTTAATGTGGCTCCCTGGCATTCATGAGATACTAGGTCATCAAGTTTTAAGGGTATTGCACAACTTGCTAATTTCAAAGATAAGAATAACTGTAATTCAAATTATTTGTGCTAAATATACATTTCAGTAAAATTGTCTTGCATAAAAAAGCTAAGATACAATTTAGTTTGAGCATTCGGAAACAACCCTCACATTTTCAGAGCTTTAGGCGCTAAAAGTGCTACTTGACTGCAGGCTCAGCCTGTAAATGGCCTGCAAATGGCTTATCTTTCCTCTTTAAAAAACAAAAGTACAACACAAAAAGGAGTAAAATATATTCAGCATAATACTAGCCTCTCAAAAGAAAAATGTCACAGTTGATTACAAAGATTATTGACTAACTGGTCTTGTAGACTTGACTAGTGGTAAAACCTTAAGACGAATGTTTGTTTCTATACTTGACTATTCCACAAATATCAATGAAACTAAGTAAAGGTATAAATATATCTTGTCACCCTGGCCAACTTCATCCACTGGTAATCATCTCATTTTATCTTGGCAGTGTGTTTTCTGAGGCTTTACTGGGTCTTGATTTAACCCTTGAACTATGAGGAAGTTAGTCTTGTCAGCCAGTTCCAGCTGCTCCCATCAGAGTCACCTTCCCAGCAGTCACCATGCTGGATCAACATCTTTGCTTAATAACATTAGGAACATAAATTATGAGTGTAAATACAGAACACTGTAAAATATTGTAAGCAATGGTTATCTGCATGAATGCCATCCAGAAATCCTTCTTGTTTTAACACAGCAGTAGAAGTGTGTCTCTTCTTGTGCATGAGCTTTACCTGAGCTTGTACCGAGTAGTTACACCTCATTCTGCCGTCCTGCTTCCCACAGGATGTACTGCACTCTGCAGCAGAGCCTGTACTATACCGGCGGTGCTTCAAATCTGCCCTTACCGCCCCACCCAGACACATCCCTTAGCACCCGCGGGCCGCTTTCACTGCCTACTAACCGGTCTTCTTCGCAGTGAGAGGAAATCATTTAAAAACAGTCCTCCACCCAACACCCGAACGCAATTCTTCCCACATCCTCGTTTAAGTTCAGACTTAAGGTTATTAGGGAAATTCACCTTGCTATCCCACAAACAAACGAACGACACCTTCAGGCAACTGCCTTCCCTGTAAGCACTGCACCCGTGGAGATACCGTGGCTATTAGGTACGGACCACCCAATTAGCTCAGCTTTACCACTGGGGGAAGAAGAGTTCTCCATGAGATGGTTCAGATCTTGAGAAAATCGGGGTGGGGAAGAAGTCATGGTTTTATTTGTTTGTTTCCAAATCTGCATGCAGGAGGGTGAAAGCCTCCAAAAGATGGTGTTTTACATCATTATGAAAGGCCTAACAGGCATCAGGTGACCTGATCCACAGCAATTCTGTTAGCTGGGGTGAGGAAGAGGAGGAAGAACTGGTCAGAGAGCATTGCTGAGCCCCTGGGACACACACAGCCTCACTGGCAAGAGGGAGAACCTGATGGCAAATCCTACATGGCATAAAGAAATTTTTTTAAATGCAAGTTTTCTTTTCTGCCCCAAACTATTTCTCAAAACTTGGGCAGAGGACCAGAATTTCTTCTATAAGAAGCCATCTAGCTTAGAAGACTGTAAACCAAAGCAGCCTACCTAATTATGAAAAGCTGAGAGCAAAACATGTTTTGCCATGAACCGTGGCTTTTGTTGGTTACAGTAAAGCTGATATAAGTGGTTTGGAACAGTTTTAGATGCCTCTTTCAAGTCAATGTGACGTTTAGCCACAGCACTCAAATAGGGATGGTGCAGACCCACGCTGCCACTGCCTCAGGGGAAGAGTGGCTCTGGGCTGCCTCTTAGGTGATATCCATCTCTTTCCTTTCTAACATTCACCCAGACCACCTCCTGGTGATTCAGGCTGGCTTTACCAATCACAGAAGAGAGGCAGAACCACAGAGGTAGTTTCTGCAGCCTGATTTTTACTTCTGTGGATGTACAAGGTGCTCCCCAGAGAAGAGTAACTGTGATTATCTTTAATCTAAGGAGAAGATAGGCTCCATTGTTTCCTTCCCAGATATCGTTGGCTTATGCTGAGGCCAGGAAATATCATTCCCTTCAGTACTATCCTACCGACAAAAGAACCTGCTCAGTTCCTCTCCTTCGCATGCTGTAATGCAAAACAAATGTTCAAAGCAAGGAATGCCTTGAACATAGGAGCTTTCTCTTGCTTTTCTGAATGTTCCTGCTGAAAGACTATTTTTAACATGCCACAGAGAGCACAAGTAAATCTTAATGCTAATGCTAAAAAAGGCTGAAGCCTTTCAGTACAAGACACTTTAAAAATAAATCTTTGCAACAGTAATCACCTGCTGATACATGCTTTTATGTTTAGCCAGCTGCTGAGATGCCACATCTGTCACTTCTTGCTTCCAGAAATGTGCTTTCCTTTTCTGTAGGGAAGGAGAAAATTCTGCTTCTAGAATTGCGCTGAGTATCATGATGCCTTTTTTGGTATCTCTGTCATTCCTCTAAACATCTGAGCCACGGCACATGGATTATAAGATTTCTGGTAGTGTGTATCTAAAGAATTGTTCAGCTTTAGATTTTCATACCTTAATCCTTCTGGTTTTTTTAATCTGCATTTTCCTGAACAATGTTACATCCTCACAACCAGATTATAACTGAAAATAATGGTCTATGCATGAGTCCTTGCCTCCCTCCCCCAGATATTTTTTAAAGGAAAGTAAGAGATCAGGATCATATTTGTTACATTGAACATTTCATAATAAGCCTTCCTCCTTTTTTTAAAACATAGCAACAACCTACAGTGACGCAAGTCCTAAATTAATTACTTCCTCTATTTTGGTCTCTTTTAAATTTCAACTGAAAATATATCAAGTCCTTCTTATTAATCTACAGCCTGCATTTCTTCATCAGCAACCCAACCCAAATTCTCAAATTTGACTTCCTGACTTGAACTCTTAGCTCGACAACCAGCATCACACCGGGCGCTGACTTGCCCCCAGGGCCGTGCTTACCCTCGGTGCAGTCCCAGCCCCAGCCCCAGCCGGGCAGGGAGCAGCGCACCCAAGCGCACGGTTATTCTTAGCCCCATGTAAGACGGCGCAGCGAAAGGGGACACACCGCACAAAAAGAAGGGCAGCCCGTTTCGGGGGGGTGTAGGCTGGGTATGCCTTCTGTCTCCAAAGCAAGGGTATAAAATCAGGTATGCCAAAGTACACTGAGATGGAAATTTAAACCGATACAGAGGCGTATTTCAGCTCGGAATTTCAGTGATGTAGAAACACCCCGAGTCCTTCTAAGCGATAGCTCAGGCATGAACCTCCCGAGCGGCCAAACACGATCATTAATGGGTACTCTCTCTGGCTACCCCGAAACGCGTCCCCTCCATCCCAGCCCCCCAAAGAGGGCGTGCTGCTGCCGCGCCGCCGCTCCGCAGGTCAGGAGGGGCAGTGCCGCGACCCGGACGC
>WEIT01020482.1:93025-106757 GCA_013389985.1 Dryoscopus gambensis | reverse complement strand
TTCCTCCATTATTTACGCGTTGTTAAGGAGCGCTCGGGCTTTCACGACTCGGCGGTCTGCGCTTTGCAGGTAACCGGCAAATGCTGCGAGAGCCGGCGGGGCGCAGGGGCGTCTCCCCCCGCCCAGCGGCGGGGCCGGAGCGGGGCAGCGGCGCGGAGGTGCTGCGCGGGGCGCGGACCATCCAGCGTCGGCCAAGAGCCCTTTAATGACAGATTTAAGGGCACCTGCCCGTCTGTTTTACACAAGTGAAACTGCCTTGCCCAGAACGGGAAAAGGCTCAAAATAGCTGTTGGCAGTTCAGCAGATTACTGACTAGGAAGCCCATAAATACTGCGCTGATGTTAAATTTTTAACAAGTTCCCTGGTTAATCCAGATAGAGACCCCGGTATTGTTCCACCTCTCGCAGCGACATCCTCCCAGAGGTTTCTGTTGGCAGGTACCTGGACTCCACACTCTGTGCCTGAAAGTTTTACTGAAGGGTCATTTTTCAAAATGTTACTTTTGGCACTGCCATACAAGCGCTGCATGTGCCCTTATTGAAATATTAAGTGTGGTATATACCTTTCCCAGGCTAAGATATTTTTCTAAATATTTGCATAATTTTCATTACATATGGCATTTTAAAATCAGTGTAAACAGTGGATGCATTGTATGTAAACGTGTATACTTAGTTTAAAATATGTTTACATACATACGTCTGGGTGAGAGAATTTTCCTCTTTGCATTGGAGCACTCTGACACTAAAGCACTTTACCACAGGGTAATTGTATTTTCTTTTTTTGTAAATGCAGTACCCAAATTCTGAGAACATGTTCATTTCAAGGTGTTGAGCCTGTAATATTCAGCATGCCCGCAGAATGCTGTGCCCTTACACATATAGGGTGATGTCTCTGGGCAGGAAGCATCATACCATCTATAGCCTGATCCTGCTATGTGAAATAAAACTTATGGAGAAAATAGTGCCCTTTCACATTTTTCATGGTTTCTCACTGCTGAACTCTTTTCAATTCTATGGAAATCTTTCTAACCATTTGATTTACATATCACAATGATTAAAAAATCCCACAAGCCCTCCATATGTCATTCAATAGCCAAGGATGAAGTTGCTTGCTCCGTAGGAGCAAGGGCTTCATGCAAACAGTCCCTCCTGGTGCGCGGCCTCGTAGGTGGGAGCAGGCAGTGACCGAGCAGGTGGTTGGAGGCAGCAGCCCCACTGCTGCCCAGGGAATTGGGATGGCTCTGTGCCCCGGCCTCCGACAGTACTGGAGGCATGGCCAGAGACTGCACAGTTCCAGTAATTCTTAAGTGCTATTGCAGAAGCCAAAGTAAATTTGAGAGCAGCCCAGAGGCTGCTCCCGGTTTATACAAAAGGACAGTCAGAGAAAACAGCCATTGTAAAGTTTGTGTAAGCAAAAGAAAAAAGAATTCTATAATAATTCCTGGCTTCTTTGGCTACATTTCCAACTTCGCAATTATTCTGTTATTTATCCTGTGTGAGTGCACTCCATGCTACCTTTACTCTACCAACTCTACTCTTGAGACTATTTTCTCATTTAGGAACCTAATATAAGTGGTTTAAAACTTTTTTAAAGGGGCACTGAAGAGATGACATTGCTCATACTTCCTTTTAGTTCAGAAAGGACATGTGTGTGGGCATGCATGTGTGTGGTGCCAAGTGCTGAAGCTGAAGAAAATCCACACGACTGTTTCTGAGGACAAAAGAAACAGACACATGGATTCATTTGCTATAATAACAGGCTGGCAACACTTGACAGTAGCTCACTCAAAAGCTTGTTCCGGTCATGTTGCACATCCCTGCCTCTTCTGGATATTTCTTGGTTCTTGTCTTCAGAGCTGGTTTTCAAACCTGTGGGCCACTGTGCTGTCCTGCAGTTGGTTTTATTCAAGTTTCTCTCTTGTGCCCTTTCATGTTCTGATCTGTGGCACCTCTGATCTGTGGCACCTGTTCCAGCTTTTCCTCTTCATTCTTCCTTCCTTCTTTCCCCCTTGTCTTTATTCCATCTGAGATTCATGCATGTTTTCACTGCTTTATTCCAGCCCTAAAAGCCAGTTTGGCCTGAAGACACATCCATGCCATTTCTGATGTCTTGTATCATTGCCCTTACCATTTCCAGTTCCATGTTAGCCATCCCAAGGCCATCAAAGGCAGGCTGCAGCCCCCAGCACAAGGAGCATGTCCTTTACTCTGCACTGCACCCAAGTGTGCCATCATAGGCCATAATGGTTTGTTCTCTTAGGTAGGAGCAAAGCACGTATTAATAGGAAAGTGATATGTGTACACATCAATACCATTTGTGTTTTGAGGCAGTAACAGTTTGGAGCGAAGTTTCAGTTTCTCTGCAGAAAAAAGGCCGATCCCTTCCCCAGCTAAGCATGTTATGGGAAACCCTGGAGCACAGACATGTAGGGGCCAGAGGCAGAACCAAGGTTCCTAGGATGTCGCTGTTGGGGTGGCCACGACACACACGGACACTGCACCGGATTAATGGCATAAAGAGTTATATTTCAGGAAGACTGCATATTTGTAGACTATTCTATGTTACCATTCGTGTTACAACTTCATTGGCTACTAAATTACAACAATGGATTTGTTGGCTATCATTTAACTACAATATAATACTATTGGTTACCTGTAGCATAAGCATTCAGACATTCAGAAAAATAATCTGGTGCGGGTGTGTTGCTGTTTTCTCTTTCTATTGTTTTGGATTCCGTACTTCTGTTGATACTACACTTCCACAGGTAAAGCTGCTTATTTTCTTCTCATGGGCTTTTCTCATGAATAGAAGTTAACCATGTCCAAATTAAGATCTGTGAAGCCTTCAGACCAGCTGTCGGCATCAACGCTAGAAGAGCTTCAATTCTCAATTTCTTCAACTTCTTGACAGCAAAAGTATCTGCATTATTAAAAGCACACAGATTTTGAATTGATCACCAGGAAGGAATGATGGGATCCTCTGTTGTTAAGTCTCTTTAGACCACAGATTTATGCCCCCTCTCCTTGTCATTTCAAACCTCTCTTGTTAGGAATTAAAACTGGAGTTTAAAGCATGGTCTTAAGATTCCTAAATGGCAGGCATACTTGAATATTTCCTGTTCCTGTGATATCTAGAGAATGTAAGTATCTGCTTAAGTGCTTTGCTGAATCAGGAAAACTTCTATTCATCATAATATTGGGTTTATTTATATCTGCCAACTCAAGTGTGTGGTGCTTTTGCTCTTCTTTCAGCTAGATCTAGACCATGAGTTTAGTGAGGATTGTTAAGCAGTCTGTTATGTTTTGAAATTGTCTGTTTAAAAGGCTTTATGATCCCTAAAGTACACGATTAACATAAGCTCTGGGAGCTAGTAAGTTAAATTATTTAATGTAAAAACTTCATACTACTCCCACAAACAAGAAAATGTTACTAAAACCTTTTTCAAAAACTCTGTTTTCCAGTGTTCCTGAAGATTGCATTCTAAAACACTATTGCTAAATAGCATTTAGCAATACTATCTAGAAATGGTCTAAATATTTGGCTGTGTTTTAGTCTCTTGTGTGGATTGACAACGCACACATATCCAAACACACTACATTTCTGGTAAGTTACTTCAGAGAGTGACTGTACTATAGACTACTTTAGAACTGTAGGATCAGAGCTGGAGGGACTTAGGTGTCATCTACTCCACACTGTGCCCTGACGGAGGATCAAGCACTTATTGCCGTGCTCTTTTCCAGGGGAGATGCAAAAAACGGGCTGCTACATAGTGTATACAAATCTCTCCTTTCACAGTCTCTCCCACATTCCCGTGGCACTGTGGGCAAATTGGTCAACCACATACCCAGGATGTTCCTACACATCTTCATTTATACTCTGTTCCTGAAATCATCCACTGGTGGAAAATCCACAACCTCCTGAGGTAGCCCCATAGCCTCATTTTTTCACTATCTGTATTTTTTCTGTTTTCCCGACAGATACACAACTTACATCTTTCTTGGCTGCAGATTAGTCTAATTTCTTCTCTCAATGACCCCAGAGAACAGTGAGACCATCTTATTTATAACCGTCCTAGTAGGAGGCTGTTATTTTCCCCAACTTTATAGTTTATGCTCACTGTTTGCTCTTACCAAGTGAAAACAATGATCAGGGCTGCATAATAAAGCTTCTTTTCATGGAGATTATTACACAGCATTGGAAAGCAAGGATACGCTCTGACTGAGGGAAAAAGTCTTCTGCAACTTGTTTGCCACAGATTATTTCTGTAACTGTCACTTTGGGAATTTCTATAAATAAAATAACTATCACTCTTCTGAGAAGTGAGCATTTACTACCATGTTTTAAACAATGAAAAAATACAGATCTGTTTTTCATCTAAATTCTTTATATATTTGAAATCACTCAGAGAAGGGAATCCAAAGAAATGTGGTTTGGTTTGACGAAAAGAAGCCTCCCAGCGGGATATTTAGCAGAATACCTAGAAAACAGTGTTGAAAGACTTATAATATTTGGAACCCAGTTTTTCAACTCTTGTTCCATGACCTCTGATTTCCAGAGGACCTTACTTGGCTTTAACTCATTATTCTCTGTGGTGACAACACTTTGGACCCAGGGGACAAAAGAAGGACTAATTGACCTACAGTTTGAGCAAGGTTTTTGCCTGACCTTGTACACATTAGTGATGGATGTTTGACTTTCAACTGTTTTTGATATTCCAACACTGTACAAGATTTGGCTTTCCTAATCTGCATTTTCCTAGTGCATTGTGAAATGCCAAGTGGAAGCACGGGTGTGTGCAGGTACCAATCTTCTGCCCCCCACCCCCCAATCTTCCCAGGCTGCCCAGCAATGCCTTGGAGGAGTGCATGAGGTGAAGTAGTGGTTCAGCCAGTGAAAGAAGGTGGTAGTTCACATACTGCCTCAAAGGGCTTTTCCTTTCTTGTTTCATCTGCTTTCTTTTGATCCTCTAAACTCAGAGCACTTTTCCTTGCAGAACACTTCAGGGAGATGAGGACATAAATTCCACTGTGTTTGGCAGGAGGGTATGCAAACAAGTGTCTAGTGCCAGATGTGTGCCACTGTCTATGATCAACAGCAGCTTCAAATACATCATTAATTAATTTTCAATAAAAGGACATTAGTGCTTTTTTCAACCTTAGAAGGGGCAAAGTAAACCACAAGTCATTTGAAAGGATATGGCAGTAGCTCACATAAATGCAATAAATGGATATGACATAGAATAAATGTTACTTTTATCAATAAATACTCACAAAGAAAAAGAAGAGTAAAAGAACAACAGCTCTGCAAATTATCTTGCTTAATATGAAGATTTGAGCATCGCTATCAGCATTTAGGGACTAATTCTGAAACTGCTGAGTACTCTTCCATTAACTACTGTGGGAGTTGAGAGCACCTGGCATCTTGAGAAATTGAGCTCTTCGGCGGTTTTAATTTAGTCTGACAATAACGCTGAATAAAAATATTCTTGGGGATAGCCCACAATTATATAGCATGAGCTCACTTCTTCATTATAAAATGTGAGCTGAAACCATTCATAACTGCCAGCCAATATTACAACAGGCAATTCCAGTTTTTCATTGCATGGGAAAAGCACTAGCAAGCTTTAATGAGTTTCAAAAATAGCTGCCGCATCAGAAAATTGTAATGGTGCTTGTTTTTCTAATGTGAATACCTGTTCAGCAGACATCACTTAAACAATGGCATTCAAATAGACGAGGGCATGTAAAATAGCTACTTCTATTTGTCAGCTGCACACCCATTGTTTTCAGTCAGAGCCTGCAGAGCAGCTTCAGCTGTACATTCCTGGGAAGTGAATAATATCAGTTGAGATTACGCTACAGTACCACATCTATTACAAGCACATTATAAAGATCGAATATAACCTAATTAGGAAATGCTGAAGTTGGCTGGGTGTGGATGTGGACACGGAAAGAGTTATTTTACATGATCTTCGCTTACTGAAAATGAGAGTTCACAGAGGACAAAGCAAAGGTAACAGTGCAAATCTCAGTCTCAAGTCCAGATGTCATGTGCACATCCCATATTCCTCATTCCCTTCCCACTAAGCTAAACAATTGCTCCCCAAGTTTCACTTCCATGAAACTCTTTTTTAAACACTTGGCAAATCCAGCAGGACAACCCAAATTGTGTCATATTCTTAGTTTTTGTGCAGATTAGAAGTGGAGGTCTAGTCTGGCTTATAGTACTGGAAGGAAGGGGTTGCAGAGGGAGGCAGAGAGTTTCATCTTAACTAGATAAGAAAATAGGCAAGCTCTTCCAACAACTTCATGGGACCTTCCTCTTTCTTGTAAATCTGACTCTTCTGACACCCTTTCTAATCTGCAGCACAGGGTTGTTTCATTGCTTTCTGCTTGCTGCCTTACCACAGCATCACTGATCAGCAGTATGGGATTTCACAGCTATGAAAATCTGTATCAGCTGCCCCAGTGTCTGCATGTTGTTGTTAGCCAGGCATACTGCTGGCTAACAACAAGTCACTGAGAAAATGCCTTCAAACATGTCTCATGTCTTGCATTTACCTCTTGGTTCCAAAATGAAGGTTGCATTAATGCCAACAGCTGGAAGAGATCAGTGCTCAAAGTTGGATTCCTGCCTTACCACTGATTGGAACAGAGGTTGCAGAGAGAAAAGTGCAGCATGCCAAACTGAAAGTAGTTTACTGTGTTTATGGGACAAAGTCTCATCTGTACAGGTACTAGAAAAGGCCAGACCAGTTTTCCCACAGCACACCACAGAATGGTGCAATTGGGCACGCAGTTAAAACCAGTAAATACAACCTCAGACATCATGGTCTGCCCATAACTGAATAAGTACCAGAGTAGATACACTTGAGCAGAGCTCTGCTGTTCGTGTGCTTAGAACTGACTAAAAATCAACAACTACACATTTTCTTTGCCATGAATATATTTTTGAGCTCCTGTTCCTACCAGAAACAAAGGAACGATTCATGATTTCTGGTGTTGGTTTTTGCACATTGTTCAAGGACTATGACATTGATTCTCTGTTGATTTTACTGTAAACTGAGGATAACTATTAATATCAATGACATGATGCTGGTGTGAAATTATATGCAGGTGTCACTTAAAGAAATGCCCTTCATAAGATTGACTTTACTATGTATTACTACAGAGTGCACTTCTGCATTTCCCGACGTTGCCATAGGTGTGCAGCTCCTGTACTCTACCTTGTAGGCTGGAACCAAGTCTGCCTCTACTTACTTCTTCTCACAAATGGGATGAGCTGTATCAAAATCTGCACTTAAAATACAAAATAAAATTACCTATTCCACAGTCCCACAAATATTCTCTAATTCACAACTTACACAAGTCACAAATCAAACTTGAAACCACCAAGACCCTCAAGATTGTAAAGATCTTTTTTCCTGTTCCCCAGTGTCCCCAAAGTGGTTAAGAGAAGTGAGTTGCTTACTTTTGAAGCACTTGGTTAGAACCCGCTATCTGTGGACCCCTGGTGCCAAATTCTGAGGGTCTTATGAATGGTAATTAAGAAAAGAGTGCTTATTGTCAGTAGGTATGGATCTGCACAGGAAAATTTTTAGGAGTCTGCAGTTTGAGAAAGATGGAAGTAACTAATCCAGGACACAAGTTTTCTTACACATGGTAAAGATTTAGTATTTTTTTTAGACTGAAAAGTATTAGTAGAAACAAAATACAAAAAAAGCTTTCAAATGGTTAGCATGGCAAAATCTGAAATATTTTTTTAAAGATACCTCCATTTCATAAGATACTTAGTGCATTTGCAGAAAAATGTCTGGAAACCTAATAACAAATATAACTGGTATGTATGTTTTAATTTTCATAATCTTCACATCAATTATGGTAATGTTTTTAGCAATGCTTCTGTTATATAATTAGATGACCTGACATCTTGCTAAATAAACAACATACTGTATGTGATTAAAACACTGATCAAATTGACTCAGGTAATAATATGACAGAGGTGGAAAAATTCATTTGCTAGTGATAAATAGTGGTGAGTTTTGATCCAGAGACAAAAATACTTTCATCTGAAGAACAGAACCATCATTAACTCCTTCTCTCCTTTCCTTGCCATCCCACACATATATAAATACATTGTCATCCTGGAAGATCATTTGGGAAGACAAACGGACTAATGTTTTTACACGTGTAAACAGCCTACAAACTGCCCATTAGCTACATGCAAATGGTGCACTGTTAGTGTAACAGGAAAACACCCACTTAATTCAGTAGGAATTTTGTCTGCACTAGCTTAGTCCAGAATTAGGTGCTTATGTTTCGATGGAATTTTGTCACTTAGTGAATATTTTAAATCCCATTCTATTTTAGCTAAATTATTGGGTTTGAGCAACCTCTTAAGAAAACTGATATGACTGGAATACATATTTTAGTGAAGAAGATGTGTACCAAACCTTAATCAATTGTCTTTCTGCTGAATGACGTAGTTTGTTTTTCTTACGTGACCACAACACTTAGTGGTTTTTATTTGGGATCTGGTGTGTTAAATGTTGATCTTTTTATTTTATATATATGTCATTTACTATAGGTGTATTAAACTTACACCTATGTCTGTCAAAACTTCTGGAGTGGAACAAATGGAGTCAGTTAGTAACATCTGCCAGTTTGCTAAAAACACACAGACACAGAACAGTGTTTCTGTTACAAGATTTTCATTACTTGCAGTGACCAGTGCTCTGAAACCTCCAAACCCAGCTCCTTCTATTTGGTCTACATTTTCAGATTGCTACACAGAGGTATGTGTTAACCCAAACCAGATTATAGGTTTGAATTGATACCATCTGATGAATTTTTTAAAAGTGCAGAAGTTTGTTACAAGCCCTCCTGTAAATGCAGCCAACATGGAATGTAATGAACCTTCCCAGATCTGAGCTAGCACTGGATAGAGAACAGAAAACCACACTGCTCTGCAACCATTTGTTTATTCAGTCTGTCTGAATACTTATAAAATCTGTTGCATGAATCATTATATTTGACTTCTGTGTGTCTGTTCAAGGCTATAAATAAGAAAAAAATGAAATTGCTTTCAGTATCTCAGTTTTCCTCCAGTTTGATCTGATTTTTAAGAAGTGGGAGTATCTTTATTTCCCATCAGCTTTGAGTTCCTTACAAATATTTGAGGTAGATTCATTAATCTTCAGTTTAACGGCTGAGCCACATCAACCTAAAGCTAGGGTATTAGTGCTCAGCTTTGGATTTCAAGCCATGTGTAGCTATCTTGTATTTCTGTCCTTGAAGAGATGACTTTTCTACTCAGTCTATTCCATTTTTAACTGGACTCTTAACTGATGTGCAAATCTCAGTTGTGTATTTTATGCAATACAGGCACAGCTTTTGAAAAACAAGACCTTGGCACCATGGAAAAATGTCACATGATGACTCTCTCATGACACGTCCAACTCAAAAAATGCATCACTGAAGAAAAATGCCAGAGCAGATTAAAATAAATTCCTTACTGAATTCCATCAAGAAAGGAAGTAGTCTTACTCAGTGTTTACTCACAGCCAACCAGTTCCTGAAGACATGAACAAAGATTTACTCAGGCTCTGATTTGGTCAGATGTGCACATGGAGATGCAGAGACCATCCTTCCTGAAGGGGTGCGGTGCTCTCAGCACTTCCAGTGGCTGGGAGAAGGGAGGAAGGTATCAGCTGGGAGGAGACAGAGGGTGGGATCCTACTGCTGCAGCTCAGTGTTTTCATATTTACCTTTGTTTGGTTTTGCTTGCTATTGTCTTGTGTTTATTTTAAAAAATGAGTCAGAATTTACAGAGCCTTTCAGAAGGATGTCCCGCAACCTGTGATTCATGACATCCTGCAGAAATTGCACGCTGATTAATAATACTGTCTCTACATGGAACTGTGCTTCTGAGCTGTGAAACAGGACCAGTGCTACCAAATCCTTCTAAACTAATTCTGTTGAAGACCTATTTTGTGATGTGCAACCTGTCAGAGTATGGGTCTACTCCCCTACAAGGCTTCCAGAGTGTTTGGGGGTGCTCACAGGCCTCACAGAGCCCATCCCTCCACACACACTGACCGACAAGAAATAAGGGGTCATATTTAAAGTTATCTGAAAAACTGTTGGATATTTAAAATGCAAACTTCGAAATTAAAGTTTTTGTCTGTAAAGTGAATCACCATGTTTAGCACTCCCATCTGTGGAACAGTCCCAGGGGTTTTGCCTGGAAGAGGCAATCTAAAATCCCTCTTGAGTTCAAAGGAAAATTGATGATTTCAGGTAGCCCTCTGCTTGGCAATACATCTAATAAGATTTACAAGTTTGGAGCACATTGACTAGCAAGCTCTTTATAACTAATTTCGAATTACACTATTATTTACAATAAATAAACTCCCATGATATTGACACATTAACAGTATTAACAGGAAATCAGTGTTGAAATATGCAATCTCTTCAAAGTGAACTAGAAATAAAAATGTAGAAAGGAAAATGCCATTTAAACTAAGCTGCTAAAATGATGCAGCATGCAAGCAGGTGGCTTTATAGTACACTATTAGCTCCTGTGTAATGTGCTGGTACTTTGCTGCTGAGATTTGGCAAAATGGGCCCTAAACAAAAAATCCTGCCTGGGCATCAAATTGTCTTACCAAAACATAGTGCCAATGACATTATTATGCATGCCTTGCTGTTGTGGGAATTCCTTTTCTGCAAGGTATAAGAGATTAACTCTCCTCAACAGGAATTACCTGAAAGGAAATTATTGACCAGAGAGATGAATACCGATCTGAACTGAATCACCTTACAGCTAAAGAATAATTTCTGGGGGTGCAGACACAACAATCAACACTAGAGAAGGATCAAGAAACACTGAACTTCTACATTCCAGCACTTCTCATGCTGTAGTATTTCCATGTGCTGTAAATAGCTGTGGCTTCGGCAGCACAGTACAGGATGTTGTAAAATGAAACACTTCCTAAAAAACACAATGCCTGCACAGGTGCAGTGAGCCAGCAGGATGACATAAAGAGTTACTCTGTGACGCTCATCCTCACAAATATGTGTCTCTTGATCCCTGTGGCCATAAGAAACCCTCTGGCCACCTTTTCTCTTAGCATTGAAAACTCCAACATGTGAAGAATGTTTTCAAACAGGATGACAAGGCTACATCCTGCACGGATTTGAAAGGAATTGGTTGCAAAAAGCAGGCAACAGCCCATAATATCCTTCCTGCTCAGTTGGCCTTCCTATCACTGCTGATATCAATATGGGAAGTTCCAAATAAATGGAAGCTTTAAACTTCCCCTGTTGTGCTGCATTCCTATTTGGCATCTAAACCCCTATTATTTGCTATCCAATGGGGAGACAAATGGATCATCAATTAGGTCATGGTGTGTTTGAATTGAGGAATGTGAGTACGTGAAATTGCAGCACCATTAGGTCACCCTGGGCTCTAAGCTGCTACAAACCAACCTCATCCCATTGTTTTTCAAGGATCTTTCCCATTCCCTGTGGAACACAAGTATCCATAGTAAATGGATCTGACACATCTAGTGTCAGACATGGATCTGACACATCTGTGTCCAGGCTGAGGGCAGATGCCCGCTTTGGTATCCAGTGAGGATCCTGGTCTCCTCACAGTGCTGTCATCTTGCCCTGAGCACATGGCAGCTCTCTGCTTTGTTTCCTTGTTGCTTCCTGCAGAAACCAGGGCAGGCAAGAGACAGCATGTGTCTGAGTTTATCTCCCATACTCAGCTGGGAAGTGACTGGGCTGCCCTGACCCAGAGGATCAGAAGTGCTCCTGGATCCACCAGCTCAGACAGGCCTCAGGCTGGTTCTACGACGACTGTTTGGTTTGACAGTGAGAGTCACCCCTCTGTAGGTTCAAAACAAGAGCCACACCTCGCCCTTGTTTGCATCTCACATCTAAGCTCTTTTCAGCATCCATATGGTACTTCTTGACCTTCCAGCAGAAATGACCCTCTAGTACCAGCCTTTCTCTCTCTCTGCTGTCGGTGCCTGTAGTTAGGGGTAGACTGGGGACGGTGGGTGGGTAGGAACGGGGCATTGCCTGATTGCTGCACAAGGGCTCCATGCACTGATGGTGTGCAGCCCTGGGGTGTTTGGAGCAGAACAGGAGTCCTTCTCATGTGCTGGCATCCCTCTGGCCATGTGGTAAGGGTCTGCCAGGCGTGAGGTGAGGGATCTGCTGCAGAGATGGGGCGTAAGTTTGGCATTGGCCACCACTAGGGCTCTGCTGTGGGCATCTCGGAGGGGGAGGCAGGGACTGGATTAAATCTGTGGCTGACTGCAGAGATTTATGTGTTTTCTCTTAAATGTCTCTGCAGTTACACAATAATTGTGTAACTTTTATCAGGTCTGTTTGATCTTCCTCTCAGGTCATCTATGTCTTATGTTTTCACTGTTTGTTTTTCCAAGTTTCAAAGAGTGAAAAGAGAATTTCCTATGATTTCCTGGGACAAGACTTCAACAGTAACTGTCTCATTCACTAGTATGCTTTTTGTCAGCAACCAAATGTGATGATTAGTATTCATTTCCATAACACAGGTCTCATAAAGAAAATGGCATAATCAAATAATGCAGCATTTTGTATTGCTTAATTGATGGAAGGGAGAGGCTGAGATAATTATCATTTCATCATTCTTCAAATTAAAAATGTCATGCTTTAGGCCTCTACCCAGAGCTCCTCTTTGTTACTATTAAGTTAAGGAGAGAAGGAGTATGGGAACAGGCCAAACTCTGGTATAATTACAATCTTTTAAAGGGCTGATACTGCTTTCATTGAGCATAGTGCGAATTAGAAGGAAACTCCACAGGCATCAGGGGAGCTGAAATGTAAAAACATCAGTGATAATATCTGGATCGTAGACATTTATAACTAACAGAGTCCTACATCAGTTTAGTTTGAAGAAGAAGGTGCAGACCAAAAATCTCAGACTGATGGTGATCACTTAATTCATGTTTTCTTACATATATATTTTTTTTCTTCCTTATATTTGTCTACCTTGTATTTGGATAATTGTACAGACTAATGAATAAAAAAGGAAATAAAAGAGTCTGCATGAAGTAGACAACATTGTACTTTAAAAGCAAGTCCTTAACGTAACAGACTAAGCTAAGGCACTGACATGAAGATCAACTTTTAAATGAAGATTAATATACTTTTAAAGTGTTCTCTGTAAAACATGCTGAATCTCCATGTATATCAGAGGAAGTAATTAATTTTTTTAGCAATGGCCAAGTGGTTCTGGATAAAAGGTATAAAATGGACTTTGAAGCTATTATTTTTTTCATTAATTGGAGAGGTGAACAGGATCAGAGCTGATGAGTCATTGCAGGAGCCTGCTGGAATGTTGCTCCAGCTGCATTGTGGGATCCGCACATTTCTTGGCCCAGATATTCAAAATTAGTAGGAAGGCATTCAACATTCAGCAAATTCTTACTAGATGGAGAATGTTTTCTCCAAAGGAGAAGAGCATGGTGGCTAAACGACTCATGGCAGCACGTAGTGGCTATTACAGTATGGAGATACAGTGATTTCTGATCTGCTTTGACTTTGTGCCTTGGTTTCTTTTTTTAGCAGTCCAAACACAATAACGCACTAGTGAGCAGGACCCGCTACCAAGAGATGCCTTGAATGTTTTCCTATGCTTTTTTTTTTTTTTTTTTTTTTTTTTTTTTTTCTCCTCCCTC
>WEIT01020482.1:67543-93017 GCA_013389985.1 Dryoscopus gambensis | reverse complement strand
GCCGTTTGTTTTTTTTCTTTTTTTTTTTTTTTTTTTTTTTTTTTTGCCATATTTGCCTCCTGCCTACACTGAAAGGGAAAGTGAACATCCTGGGACTGGAAACCAGCCAAAAGCTCAGGGACTTCTCACCTACAAGAGTTTGCTGTGGAGCACAGCAGAAAGCATATGCAAAAGATGTGAGCTATTGTTACTCAGTTTGTAATCTGAAAAAGCGGAGTCAGATCTTCGGGGCTCTGTAAAGGATTCTGTCTACAAAATTCAGTTTACCCCACTGGTACCACCACTTCTCCAAAAAGATTGAAAATTATGTGTACTTTTAAACACCATGCATTTTTACTTTGATTTGTACTTTTTATCACATACCTTGTATGAGTTCAGTTTTCCTTATCAACAACTACTGACAGAACTTCTCAGCATGTTTTGTGCTGTTCCTCCTAAGGTTTCCTTAAATCCCAAACAAGAGAAACTACAGTTGTACGGCTTGAACACAGTTTAATGCCTTTAAGACATTTCTGACCTGATCAACAGAAGAAGGTGACTGTAATCACATAAAAATATGCAATGAAATCTGAATTGAGTCCAACTCTATCCATTAATATACAATACAGACTTTTGATTCTATGATTTGTTATCATGATTCCTTATGCGACCTTAAAACACTCATTTGTGACACATAGCCAGTAGGAGGACATGCTTGTGCAGGAGGACTTCTGAAAATTTTATTAAAGTAATTTCCAACAGCAATAACATGCATTAACAGTTGTGAATGATACCATTCCTAGCACGTTCCCTTTTGTGTTTGCTTTCTGTTTCCCAGCATGTGCCCTCTTTCTTTCTGCCTGGAAATCTTGGCTGGGCAAATTTTTATCACTTTCTATATTTATCTGGGATTTTCAGCCTTCCTAGAGAGAGATTCACAGTGAAAGGTCAGATGGTGTTTTGCATATGCCCTGAACTGACATGTGAGCTGACAGTTTTGAACCTGGCTTGTGTACAGAGGTCCAAGACTTCTGTACTGTGTGTGGACACACAGTATGGATCTGTACCTCACTCGCACAATGCCTGGTAGTTTGGCAAGCATGGGATATACCCCACATGGATTATACAGCCACCTTGGACCCGTGCAATCAGTTTGACACTTACAGGAAGAATTAGCTTTAATTACTGGGCTTTGTGGGAAGGCAGTAGGTCTAGGAAACCCCAGAGATATGTATGGTGGTGCCATATAGAGATAAAGCATCCGTGGCAGAGTTCACCTGGTCCTATCCTCAATTGCACATTTAATCACCTTTAATACTGTACTTCCAGTTAATTAGACTTGGCTTTCTGGAGTGCTTTCTCAAAGACAAGCTCTCACTGGAGATAGTCTCATTTCTCTCTTGATCCAACTCTAAGGTTTTTTCAGGACTACCAGAGATTTGGACACTGCTGCCTTTCGTGGCTGATTGTGAATCCACAACAGACATTTAATTATATTTGAGATCTCAAAGAACTCCCGATGACCTCCTGTGACAAGATCGTTCATTCTGTGGCCTGCTGAGCACATGAATATATGACCCTCTGAAGCGTAGCTGAAACTCTGAGGTATAGTTCCTTTTTCAATCAACTCATTTTAACTGGAATTTAGAATAATCAGCCATTCTATTTTTTTTTAGATTTATGTAATTATATAAGCACCACTAAGACTACAAATAAAGCCTTAGATGATTGTGAAACAGCAACAAGAATCCAAGAAAAACTCCAACTTACCAGAAGAATGTTCACTCATGGATGGAAAGATAAATATTTCCAAGACTCACATCATAATTTTAGCAGTATCTGAAAGAATGTTTGGTTTTTTCAGTTTATCTTTTACCTTTGGTAATTAGAAGTTATGGTTCTTGCCTGGAGGAACTCCGGTTTCTATTTAGCTTTAATTTCAGTGCATGAATGGAATGCAGCCTTCTATGCAAAATGCACATGCTGCCCCATGGCTTTCTCATGGCTGAGGATGTGCTCATCTGGTGCTTGGTGAGCTAGAGCTGGGAAAAAAAGCAAAAAACCCTCTGCATTTTGGATTGTGCGATGTCCTTTGCTTATGGATGTAGGGGATAGACTTGTACATAGATAGGGCTGTTGGTATCATTTCCATATATGTGAACAAGGAAAATATATATATTTACCTTTTGATCATGTTTGCATTAATGCTTATCACATGGTTTTGCTTCATTAACGCTTTTCATTCTGAATTTTCAGTCAAAAGGCGGTTCCCTACCCATTATTTTCCAGAAACACTATCATAGAGGAACAAAGATAAACATTAAAAGAGAAAAATAATCTTTTGCCAAGATCATACATCCAAAGGAATTCAGTCCGTTTTTCTGACTAAAATGTTTTATTTAAAATAATAACTGCTTTTATAACACACCAGCTCCCTTCCCAACTAAGCTACATTGAGATCTGTAAAAGCAGCCAGAAAACCAGATCATACCAATTAAAATTTTATCAGGAACTGCTTTACTGTGCAATTTATTTCATGTAATTGCAGAACTCAGGCATCCAAAAATAATAAGATAGTTTCTCCCCAAATCATAAGAATCTAAGTAAGAAAAATGTTGAGGCTGTTTTTATTCCTTGATGTCAGATACACTCTGTGTGACCTTCTACCTAGTCTGTGTCATACCTTGCTCTAAAAACAGCACATGATACTGTATTTCATTTTTATTACAAGTCCACTATGTCCCTGGACATTCAGCAGGTCTCTCTGACGTATCATCAGTTCCTGTGCAGTTTTACTCAAATCAAAAATAGTTGTAAGTAACAATCATTCCATATGTGCATTCAGTTAATCAGCTCGAGTGTTCTCATTACCATGGTGTCTGTTTGCACAAACATGTATTAGCAATAGCTGCCATGAAGCTTTTATGCTAAATTATGTTTAAGCATAAGTTGTTACTTATTTCTTCATATAGATTTACCCCAACATTTTGCAAAATCTGAATCAAACATTGAGGTGCCCCTACAAAGCATGGTATTGAAAAATAAATAAATGTACTTTTTACTGTGTGTCTTTTTTTATAACTTATCTTTATCACTTATTTAATAGTACCACGTGTTCTTTCTTCTTGCAGCACAGGATTACAGGAACCAGTTTTTAACGAAATATAGTACATTTCATAGATGTAGAGTGAAAGGCTATGTTGGCAGCTACATGGCCACTGTAGTATCATTTAAAATACTCCTGCTTTCCTACCCTGCCAGCTATATATAAAGATATTCAAGTGAACGATAGAGCAGTCTGGCTAAAAAGTGCTTGAGAAACTGTCACAAAATCGGTGCCTAGTTTGCAAAAAAAAAAAAGTTTGTAATTTTAAGTAGAGATTCTGCATTTTGGTATATACTTAAAAGCATAGTGAGGAAATTTAAATAAGGAAGGAATAGTGGACTGAAAAAAAGAAGATTAAAAAGCAAAACAACATCTCTTAAGTTTCTAGCTCCTAGAATATTTGTCATTCCTAGAATGGCATATACACCATGCTTAGCAAGGAAATAGGCAAATTAAGCTAGGATTTCTAATACTGTGTAGAAGTGTTCATAGTGCCTGTATATTAAAACCGTAACGGGAATATTTTTTTAATTCTAAAGTTTGGTGCCAAAGTCACTCACATTTTTATTGTTAGACCAAACTATGTCTGCTGAAGGGCTCTTTTAATTTTGTGTAATAAAATCAAAATGAAAATCATATTAAAATATTAAAATCAAATATAGTTACATGAACTGTTAAGACATTGAAGGCTGAGTCTTATCCTGTTGGAGAGTTAAATGTTGATATTACTACTTTGCATTTTTTGATATAAAGCACACTTGATTATCAACTAATTATCTACTGATTATCAATTATTTACTAATTTATCCTCTCTGACACAGAAGTGACTTCCATTTTGTGCATGGAGTAATTTGGGTGGATCAGATTTACCTGACACTACATTCTGATTCAATGATACAGTGGAGACCAGACTTAACAAATTTCTGAGCATATTGTCTTCTACTGGCAGTTAATAATTTGATAAATTTATGAAACTGAGTAAATGTGAACAAAGCTTTTCAGTAGTTAACCTGTATTATAAAGGATAACTTTGAATTAATCAAGTACTGACTGATTTTGATCTATCTGACCTGTAAGTCTGCAGCCTGGGTTTTCTCGAGAGTTTACATGGTTGTTTCTGCCAAGAAAAGTGAAGATAAATTGCTTTAAAGTCTGAAGTGCAGCATTTTACATTTATTGTGCACTTCCAGACAAGTGGAGGTGATTCCACAAGTAATGTGGTTCTCTGGACATGAACCCTCATACTCTAATCTCAGGCTGTAGTGCCATCATGCACCTCTCATGGTAAGGCAGACAGAATACATTGCACTGCTCCAAATGTAAACTCTGTAAAACAAAGAATATGAAAGCAAGACACACGTCATCTCTACAGCAGCAACTTGCCTCCTTTGGCAATGATGACATCACACACACCAGAAATGCAGTAGCTCTGCAGATGGTGTGGGGACACTCTGGGAACCAAGGCCAAGGCAGAGCCCTGAAAGCCAAATGCTTAACTCTTCTTTTTGTTCAGACAAATCCCCCACTCAGGTCAGTTACACTGAGTAGGAGACACTTCACATGAGCCATCTCAACATGTTTATATGTTATGTTTCTGCTTTCTTCTGCTCTCAACATGATTTGTGTCCTTTTCACCATCGCTAAATATTGGACTCCTTTCTGCAGGATACATCCAGCTTGCTCATAGTTTCTATGGTGATAGGAGAGCTTGTATACCACTGCAGGCACAATCTACAGAATTAGGTGTCTACAAAAGTCTTGTTTCATGTTTACGTCCCCTCTTGCTGCAGGAACAGCTCTGGTGAACTGCTGCTCAGTTTGTTCACTGTTCCATACAGCTACATACAGCCCACGGCTGCAGCCAGACTGAGTACAGGCAAATATTGCACTTTAAACTATTAGAATACAACCCCAGGGAGAGAAATTATTTCTGCTGTTTACCTCCCAGATTTTGGACACCTCAGAGTATATGCGTGACCAAAGCATTTCTTGGAGGAACACCAAACTCAGCCAGAGGGTGCCTCCAATTCGCAGCCTGTAGCTGTGGCTGTGGTAAGGACAGGCAGGGGAAGAAGGGCGAGCAGGTTTGGATGGAAATAGCAAGTACAGCTGCCCTTCTCTCAGCTCTGCCTGCCCAGTGTTTTTCACTGCATTTGGCCCTTGCAAAGCAGGAGCCTCTGACCTAATCATTCAGCAGCTTTATTTGACCACACTCTGTCTCTCTCTATAGGAAACATGATTACCGGGTCCTAAATACTTCCTAGAGTCTTTGATCTTTCCTCTATCTAATTAATGCTAATTTCCTTGATGGTACGCCTAAAGTACAGTTGGAGCCTAGATGTAGATTACAGAGCACTTTACAATATCAGCAGTAAATCAGACAGAGATTGTGAAGCACATATAATATGCATTTCCTGAGAGTTGTGAAGGGTGGGACTTTATCCTGCAGTGCATTAGTGCCCCTAAGATTGTGTAACACTATAAGTCACTCAGTTATCATGACACTTGGTTGCCTGGAAATCCTCTTCCATTACACTCTATGCCTATATCACTTTTGTAGACAAATCAGTTTGGCACATGTTAACCTGAAACTATAAATTTTGTCTTTTAGACAGTTTTCAAGAGGGATTTTTCCAAGGAGCAAAATGTGTTGAGAGAAAGACAAAGGGCCTTAAATTGTCTTCATGGGGATCAGCCTCATATTTTGAATCCAGAAGTGTACCTGAGACATAAGAGAAGAATACACATTAAAATTAAAAGACTCAGCTTGCACTGTAGGAGGTATGATACCATTAAATTAATTAAAAGAAAATTATTCTCCATTTTAGAGATACTTGTGTCTAGTCAGAAAGGGTTATTTGATTACTTTTTAGTGTAACATTACACTGTTTGACTATATAATTTAAGCCAAATCATGCAGCCAACATCATTCCATGTATAACTGAGAAGTCTTTCATATGACAGTATATGACTGCTTGGACAAGCATGTTTCAGGCTGTATCTGTGTATGTACATACAGAAGTGCAGATGGAATTTGTAGAGCAAGTTATAAATACATGCTAAATGTTCTAAAAGCCAGACTTATCCAGCTCTGTAAATCTGATATCAGCTGTGCTCCATTGTCTGGTCACTTCCAGTGGTGGAAACCGGAGATGAAGTATGACTCTTTTGGCTTGGTTGTGTTTTGTCATCACTTCTTACTCATTACCCAGGATTCTGATCAACCCAGGGAATTCCCACAGATTTAGTCTCTGCTTTTCCGAACAGTAACTTTTTGATGGCAATACACACCCCCCAATAGAGTTTACAACTTGACTCAGATTACTGTTATAACTCTCAGTTATAGGATTGGCTCAGTTTCTCTGTATCTTCTGTTACTGCCAAACATCAGAAAAACTGTTAGTAGATATTTCTAGCTAAAATACAGCATCTTCTAAAATCCATTCAAGGAAGAAAAACTCAACCAAATTGACACTTTCTTCCAAATTTCCCCATGTTTTTACCTGAATTTTTATATCTATTATAAAATGAGAACAGGATCAGAACATATGTACATAAATTTAAGGGAAATGCTTTACTGAGCTTAATCCAGACATGTTTTTCTGACCCATCATATCTGAAAACACATTCATTTTTTCAATAATAGCTTAGCTTCGATGACCCAAACCCAAATTATTTTCAGTATAAATTAGAATAACCATGTTTTACAAAATCTATGTGTTATTTCATTTAAAATCTTACTCCCTTTTAATGAAATACAGCAGCTGGCTCTTCAACTGAAAAAAAAATCATTAAATATTTCCATACTGGCTTCCAGCTTGTCTGGTGTTTTTGCCTGGCAGAATACAGTGCATCTTTGTGTGTTATTAATGGGCTGAGCTTCTGGACAAGACCATGCTTTTTGCCACTGCAGAATTTTCTTACAAACAATGCACTGTAAACCAGACAGGAACAGAAGCTTTCATGCATCCAGAGGACTATTTTTGACAGAGTAAGTTAAGTCACGTTCATTAGACAAAAGGTGAAATATCTATTTCTTCCCGTCAGAGCATAAATTAAGTATTTAAAAAAAAAAAATCCCAGGCATTTTAGCAGTTGTAAAACTGTGAGGAATGTGGAAGGCTGCTAATCTTCAGGTCTGGTCTTCAGCCTGTATGAGTCCTCCCCTCCTTTTGGCTCTAAGATGAAGGATAATAGTGTGAACACTGCACATGCAGAACTACACAGAAGGGTTGCCAGATGTGGGTGGTACTGACAGATTACTGTCAAGCATTAGAGGAACTTTTCCAGGTGTGCTGCAGGCTCTGGGATGGGAAATGTGCCATTCCCAACAGCACTAGGAGCCACGTGCAACATTGCTACGCACTCCTGAGATATCCCAAGATCTAAATGCTGAACTACAGCATTTCAATATTAGGTACCCTTGCTGCCCTGGCACCCAGGAATCCTGCAGCCAAGCAGTGCAGATGAGTGTCTGAGGCTCAGCTAAGACATCTCTGTACTTCATGGCATGCTCAGCGCAGGTGGTGGAACTGGAGAGCAGCTGTGCCTGGCCCTGTGCCCAGAGGGCAGGAGCTGATGGAGATGGTTCTTCTCATATGGAGGAGTTAAACAAGACTTTTCCCTGGCTGTGCATCTGTCCCCTTAATACTCCTACAGCTGAACATATCTTCTGAAATAAAGGCAATCCAGAAAACTCTAGGAACTCTCAACCCTTTGAGATGTTTATACTACAAAGACAATTTTTAGGGAATCTTCCACAGATTGTCACCCCTGGAACAGAAATAAAACATATGCCTTGGTCTCAAGCTGCAATATGTCATAAACCTGGGTTATGTTTTAAAGCTGGGAAAAGGGAAAGTTGTGCTGTTGAGCCAGCATCTGAGTTGTTGGGGAGTTACTGACACTTTCCCTTGTGCTGTCTCTCTAGCAGGGTGCAGGGGGTGTGTGGGGGCAGCTCTGTCAGATAGGAATAGAGGAATTTTCTGAAATTAACTGATCTAAATTTGCCAAATGACACCATGTACCGTAAGTGACAACAGGAAGGTCTCATGGAGCTGAGTATTTTATTGGCAGCATTTCTGGCTTCCTTCATTCTAGAGTGATTGAAACCAGAATAAAAACAGATGCAGGTGAAGTGGCGCCCTGAATCTCCTATTCGTGAAGTTTAATATAGTAACGGACAAGGCAAGAAGTCACTCGTTTAAACTGCCTCAATCACATTCACCAAATGTATGCATGTAACCACCAGCAATCTAAATTATTTCAAGTGTGCTCCTTCCCAATTTTGCTGTCGCAGTGACCGCTTGACCTTCTCAGCCCTGGGTAGCACCTGCGCTGTGCGGCAGGTGTGGGGAGCAGCCAGAGACCCACAGTCCCTTCGCTGCTCCTCTGGAGCTACTGCTCCTCCAAGCTCCGGGGGAGCTGAAGCCCCAAGGCCGGTTGCCAAGCAACCCCGACGAGGGGAGAGAGAAAGGGAGCAGGGAGGCCTGTCTCGTGGTGCAGATCAGATTATTATCCAACAGGAACCAGACCCAGCAAAGAACTGAACTGTGCAGCAATTTAAATATGGGGTGCAAATGAGGGGAGGGTCCCGGCCAAAGGCCAATGGGGGATCCTGGAGGGCGGGATTCTGGAGGGATGGATAGGAACAGGGTCCAGTGACCCCAAAGGGGCGGGGAGGAAGGGCCACATGGGCCAATGGGGATGTCCAGGGTTAGGGGATTTCCAAGGTGGGCGGTGTTGAAGGGGGCCGGGTTCAAGGGGACTGACAGGAACTATTTAAGGAGAACAGGAGGGGTTTGGGTGACAGGCAGGGAACATACTGGAATACGGGGAGGGGAGTCTCCATATAAGGGGTACAGAGGGAGTGACATGAACATGGGATACACTAACTGGGGATAGAAGGGGGGGTAACTGGGATGTACCAACTTATGACAACAAAATATTTTAAAACTGTGGAAAAAAATAAAATACCGCATCACAACATTTTCCCATTCATCCTCATCGAAAACCTACTCTCCTATCTCAAGGCTTCTAGGTTTTGAATACAGAAAAGCAATGTTTTCTGCTATTTGTCAAAGTGAAAATCTCATCCAACTCAATATAGAGTGAAAACTTAAGAGTGTGTCACTAGCCTTGACCAGGTCACAAAGTGAAAGTCATACAAAGATAAGAGTTTCAGTGTTAATTTACTGGGAAGGGATGGGGATCTTACCAAGGTGGACTTGCATTTCCTGACTCTTTGGCAGATGTGAATCTCTCAAAATGATTTTGTGCACAGTGGCTGCCCCATGCTTAGAAGTCTCATATCCTGGAATGAGACATAAAGAAATTAAAAAGGAAGCAGCAGTGGTTGAGTAAAAAAACATGTCAGGATATGAAAATGTGTATTATTTTTTAAGAAAGAAGAGTGTGGTGAAGGTTCTAATGTCAGGTGTGCAGCCTATCTTTGATGAAAAAGTTGTTCTCCTTTTTTTTTTGCTGGAAGTTCTTCACTCAATATTGCAAGAAAATAGCATGATTTTTAGGCTGCTCTAACAAGATGAAAATCCAGATTACTTTTTTCTTCAGCTTTGTAAACTCTACCACCAGGAGCCACTTGCTGGAGGCAACACCAAAGCTCGGCAACGTGCTGCATGTTCTTCAGCACCATCTACTGGTACTTGCCCTATCCACCACTTGGGCACTGCATTGCCTATAGTCCTTTAGAGTCAGGAAGAAAGAAAGCAACTAAAATCCTGCTAGAGGCTGCCCATACATGGTAAACCTAAAGACTAGCCTGGCTGAATTGATGCTTAAATAGATTTTGATTCTAATAAGAAACAGTACAGATCATCCACAGAGAAGCTGTGTAATTGAACTTATGGTCATACATGTCCCCTAACAAAAACATAATGAAGGCCAGGGACAGAGTAGAACAGGTCAGAGTAAAACAGAACTCATGAGGTAATGGAAACAAAAGATGAGGTTATCTGGGCAGGGAAAAAAGCTACAGGAAATGTAAGAAGATATTAACGTAGAAAAGAGCTTTTGGAAGCTGAGACAGGATGTATTTCCTGAGATCTGTACCTTAAAAATGACATTCCTGAACAGGCTTGGACTGTTATTCTCCAATTTTGCAATACTCTTTTTAAAATCTAAACTGATTAAGAGGGACGTATGACTGTGTTTTTGAAAAACGCTTTAGATAAATAAGGTCGGACTCCTCTGACTAGGGGAGCAGCAGCTCTACATACTCCTTCAGTGAGACAGATCTGGGGCTGGGTTTATTGACAGTCTCTATTGTCCTCAGAAGCCCTGACATGAAAACAAAAAGGAAAACAAAATTTGGAGCACAACTTGCAGGCACTGTAAATTAGTGCAACACACTGACATTAAAAGCACTTCCTGATTTGCTACAGTGGAGGAACCTTCTACTCTGTTTGATGCCTTTTCTGCCCGTGGAGAAAACCCAAATTGAAGCACAGCCACTAGCGAGCCCTGAAATATATTCAGTAAGCTGAATAATTTTTGTTGCCAATTTTCAGCATTCATTTAACTGACAAAAGGTAGTGTGCCAAAGGTACTCCAGATAGCCAGGAATGAGGTTTTCCTGGTGTTTCAGAATGTGAAAAAAGAATAGATAAAAATTATATAACACAATGTGCTACTGACATAATTGGATAAATACTTGTTAATCCTGTTTGTTTGTTTATCTACACAGATTTATCTATCTTCACAGATTTATAACAGTTCAGTGAAGCAGTGCAGAGAGAAAGGTATAGGCTCCTCACCATAGAATTTGATCTCAAAGAAATCTATTGCAATAAAAATCCATTGATAAAAGGCTTCTATACATGACTTTCAACTCACAGCTTTTACTTCTTAAAAACTTTCTAAATAACATTATACTTAATTGCAGCATCAGCAAAATGTTGACAAAATGAATATTTTGCAGCATAAGTTTGCAGTGTCTTTTTTGATGGCAATGCCTTTTGAAAGATATTTCAAAGTTTCAGCTTGGCCTTATTGGAACAAAATTTCAGCAAAATATAATTTAGCATCAGTTCTTGCTTATGCTGTTTTTGCAAACACAAATGACTCCAGTTGCTAAAGACAAGATAACTCAGTTACTGGCTGCAGCTGGGGAATCCAGCAAGCTGTAGTTCCTCATGACATGTACAGGCTTGTAAGCTCTGTAAATCTTTTTGGAAGATGTTATTTCCAAAGGAAATACAAGTACCTGAGACATCTTCCAAAGTTAATGACTATAGCTCTGATTGATAGAAATGGCCATATGTGTGGCCAACAGTTTAATACAGAAGTCAGTGGATGAACAGACCATGGGCAAAGCAAGACTGGATGAGCAGTGAGGTTAGGGAGATGAAGGCTTGAAATTAAAAGAGCCAGTAATGTTCTTTGAAAAGGCAACTCATAAAGAATGGGCAAAGGCAGATGTAGAAAAAGTAAAAATTACGGAGAAATTTTCCTCAGAAGATATTCTGGAATTGGTGCAGATCAAGCTGCTTACTATTCATATATTTCTTTGAAAAGACTAAAAAAACCACTGGAGTATGCTTTTGGGGTTCTAAAACATTCAATAGGCTCCTCTGTTTCAGTGCAGTTTTACCATGTTTCCAAATTTAGTCATTTTAGCAACTACAAGCTCAGAAAGTTGCTACTGTACTTAACTGAAGATCAGAAGTTGGCAACATATAATTCCAGATGGCTTTAGACAGATCCAGGATGCCCAGAGAGAGCTGAAAAGTGTTTGGTGAACATATGGGTGAGTGAATTGCTTGTAGATTTTGTGATACATTGATAGCATCACATTTCTGGCAAAAGACAAAGTACTTGTTCCCATTTATAAGCAATGAAAGCTTTGATAAGTGTTTGTCTTGGATGACAGAGTGAAATGTGCACCAAAGAATTTCCTAGTAGCATCTATAACTGAGGTAGAACAAATCCTAGAACTTTGTATGAAAACATAAAACAAAGAAACCCCACAGCTGGAGTGCTAAAGCTGGAATTTGGCCACGACTTGCAGATGTAATGATAATCACATCTTCTTTTAAGGGCCGCAACTCAGTGTGTCAGTCAGTGTTACAATTTGGTGTTCAAGTGCAGTTCAAAGTGCTGTTTCAAACTACCATGTCTTCCATCCTCCAGGGACAAGTCAAAACATGACATTAAAGGAAGCTGCTATTCCTTGGTCTTAGTGTAATCAAAGAGATTTAAAGAGTCTGAATCACTACCTGAGCAGATGGCCTATGGCATCTATTAGAGGATACGTTCATTTTGGATGTTTTCCTCCAAATTTGTCTCAAACCGGAACAAGTAATAACAGATTTTAGCTCCTATTCCCTTCCCATTCAGTGTTATCTTTTGCTGGTACTAGCATAATATGTCCTATATGCAAGTAGCAAAGCTCAGAATAAGATTAAGGAAGAGTAAAACATGCCTCCCACATGCACGCATTGAGGATAGGATTTTTCCATGCATATCAATAAATTCATCCAAGAACTACAATGAAAGGAATGTAATTTCCTGTTAATAAAGCCAAAAACTTGTAGCAATGAGTATTTATAAATAATCCAGAGCTGACACTCCTACCTTCAGATTGCGTGGGGACATCTGTGCACCCAGAGGATGGCTAGGCAGAAGGGGAAGGACTCCTAGCCAGTCCTCCCCCCATGCTGTGGGCTCAGCCAGCCCAGAGTCTCCTCAGCTGCCCTGCAATAACGCCTGCACGGAGGTGTTTGCCCTCCTGCCCCAACCCGCACCCAGAAGGAATTAGCTGTGGTTCACAAGCAGGTTGCAGGTCTCAGACCCTGGTCCACAGTCTGCTTCATGCCCCCCTTCAGAGGAATTCATGTACTGCCAGTATCCCATACCCCAGCTCTAGTGAAAGCCACTTCCACTGCTGCAGTGGTCACTGAAAAGACAGATGGGGAACCCCGAAAGAAGATTCTGCCGAGGGGTAGGGTGCTACAGCTCAGTAAGCAAATCACATTATTGTAGCAGTGAAGTAACTGTTCTAGTATCTGTATTCTGTATCGCTTCCACTCTGATGTAAATGTCAAACAGTGGATGACTCTCCAGAGAAAATGCAAAGAACAAGTCATCCAGTCTCTTGTTTGCAGACTTCTAGCCAAGTCTAAATTTCTGGGTAATTCAACTACACTGTCTTCCTGCCAGGAACCTGAACACTGTTTAATGAGGCAGGGTAATTACAGCTATGTCCTAGTGACAGCTGCAGGTTGTTGTAGATAGACAGGATATAGGAGCACCTGAAACAGTTTTCTCGTAAACAGCATTAATCACAGAGTGGTTGAGGAGATTCTAATGGGAGAACACGAAAAACACTGCCTTTGGGAAGAAAGCAAACTTAGAAATTTCTCTTTTGAGTGATAGGTAAAGAGTTAAGGCTGGACTAATTGTAGAGTATGCTATAATCTTTTTTGATGGAATTCATTAAATAGTATTAATTGACTTTTAACTGGAAATTTTGTTGTTCAACACCACAACATATCCTTCTGTTAGTCTGAAGATCTGTGTCTCAGCTTTCAACGGGCTCCCATGCGCTCCCATCCCAAGGCAAAGGAACCCACAGGAATGCTATCTGGGATTCTGCAGGGAGCAGGGAGTCAATAAAAAGTGTACATAATGCCCACTTCAATCAGCACTGCTATCAAGTGGCATTTTATGAAGTTGAAGAATATTCAATAGCATTCCTATTTACATTTTAATGAACTGATCATTTTACTCCAGAGGACTGTTCACAGTCATGAAGAAAATTAAGTTTCTTACAGTCACTGCAGCTGCACTGTAATAGATACTTTAGTCAGAATACACAATGATATCTCTCCTGCGTATGGCATGTGCAATAGAAATATAAAATAATTTACTTAATGGCAGTTTTGTCTCACCTGCAATTGTTTCACCTTTTTAGGACAATATTTGTGGGAAGAGAGGAGAAGCCATTCAAAAGGCACCATCCATTTGTGGAAATAAAGAGTACAGATTATTATACTTGAATGCTACTTGTAACTCCTAGAATGGATACTTGAGCCTGTTTCAGTCTGGTGATACCTGAGAGTTACTGGAGACTTATACTCGAGATGATCTACCCTATGCTTAAAACCACCAACTCATCCGAAATTTTGCTTGAGCATTCAAGCACACCATCCACTGTACTGGTAGGGCTCACTGGCACTGGTGTATCATAACAAGTGGCCAAAGTAATTTCAAAGAATTCTGAATGTAGAGAATGTTTTGATTTGCTTTTCCTAGCTACTTGTAAAAACTGTCTTTTTGCCTTGCTTTTGACTATGCTTCACTAGCTATGAATCAGAACTTTAAGTCTCAAAGGGACAACAATACAGCATTTACTAAGCACTAAAATCAAGTTAAATGACTATCCTAGGAAAAAAACCAATCAAACTAGTATGCAGTGTTTGACAACTTTACTTGAAAGTCCAAAAGCACTTATTCAAAAAAGTACTATCTAAATTGTAAGAAGCAAAAAAATAATTAAATTCTTGTTAATTACATGGTTCTACTGAGCATTTTCAAGAACACCATTTTTCTTTTTTTTTCATTTGTAGACAACTGGGAAAATATGCATAATACTGGAAGCTACCCTGCTGGGATGGGTAAGTAAACAAATTTTGGCAGACTAAGTCATTAATTATTCTGCTTTTTATAGCAAGGTAATTACAATTCCTGCTAAGGGTGAAGAATGAAAGATTTCATAGGTATTCAGTAGAATTTAATAACAAAGTAAGCATGTGAGTAAGTTTTAAAGATGTTGGATAGGTTCAACTTCAAAGAGTGGGCATACTGAGGTCATTTAATTAAAAACTTACGGAATATGTGGATAAAATATGCTCTTGACTGGTTATTAGCCAAGAATATGCTCTTGACTGGCTATTAGCCAAGGTAACATGTATATGGCCAGTCTGCAAACCAAAAACAAGAGTCTCCTTGTAACAAAAATGCTAATGGTTGAAAAATGCAGTCAGAAAGACACTATTTTTAAATTGTGAAGAGAGGATAATCAGTCAGCCTTTGGTTGCTTCTATGCATATCCTAGTTTTATCTGAAAAAATAACTTCTGATATGGTCCATGCATTTCAAATGCAGACTGGAGAGCTGAAAGCCAGTTAAAAGGCTGGCAGAGGAAACAAAGAAGCCTGAGCAATTGCAGTTTTTCTAGGAATATCATTGGTGAGGTAGTCTTATATAAAATGTGAGGGTTGGACATATACTGCAAGCCAGAAGGGTACAGGCAAATTTTCCAGCTGTGATAGCAGCTCTTTACTTTACCAAAAGGCGCCGTCATCTGGCACATCATCCCTACAGCAGTCAGCCACTGCATCCTAAGCAGATGCCCTGACTCTCTCTCTTTTCTTTCAAAGTTTTGCTTTTGGAAAGTGTTTTTGGACAAAGACTCTTACAGACAAAATCACAATTCAGTCCTTCAAAAGGCTGTTTTCTGTTGCTTCCTGAGGAGCATGGAGCACCTGGTGACAGCAATTAGGAAGAGAGGCTTGGCACATCTCTGCAAAGGCAGGGATTATGCAGTGCTGCACACAGCAGTAACTAGAGAAAATGGGTTTCTATTAAAGGACAGGGAAAGGCTGGGAGAATGAGATGCTGTGGGAGATGAGTGCTTTCAGCAAGATTTCTCCCCTGTGTCAGAGGCTGTTAGTGGTTAGGCTCATGGAAGGAGCAGTAGAGAAGAGCTGTGAGAAGAAAAGCAAGGGGTGCCATAGAAGGTTGTGCTGTGCAATGTAGCCATTGATGGTTTCAAGTATGCAAGGTGGAAGATTGGGGTGTAATACCACCTGCTTAACAATGAATGCAGCTTCTCCTGCTCATCAAGTCCATAGCTAGATCAGCAAATTTTTTGAGCCCCCGCCTCTCCCTTGCATGGCAGTCGTGCAAAGGACGTGGTGCTTGGCTGACCCTGGGCCAATGCACAAGTATCCAGAAGAGTTAAAAGTTGAGTTCTATCCAATGGTGGCTTGGAGTCACACAAGGTCTTGGAATAGGTATAAACCAGGGAACAGCAAAACAAAAAAATTATAGGTGAAATGTTCATCAACAAACAGGTCAAACCAGATTATGATTACCCAGAGAAGGAGCTTGGCTTTCTGATGAGGGCGGCTTGTTGCATGTGGGGTATTTGGCAGCCATCTTTGTGGGAGACAACAGAACTTGCCCAGAAGAAAATATGGTGAAGGGCTGTTTTCAAAGAGCTCAGCTGACTCCATAGAAGCTATTTGTGGCTATGATTTCTGTCATATTACTTCATGGCATTTTTCTGTTTCAACAAAAATGTACGTTGTGTGTCTGCATGTGGTGAACTGCAGATGTGTTGCAGAGGAGGAAAAGTTCATTTCAAACTTGCGTGTTGAAACACTTCATGCAGCGTGAACTTATTTTCTCTTTAAACTAAATATATATTTGTGTACATTAAAAAGTGCTGATTTTAACTATTTTTGTTTCTGATCTGAAAACTCAAAGGGCAGTCATCTGAACAAATTTTTGCTTTTTACTGAGCTATTATTACACCTTAGAGACCTGAATGGTTCCAGTGTGTGAATTTGAAGGTAATTTGATAAGACATGTGGAATCCAAGGTAGTAGAAGTACAGATAGAGGCTCATTTTCTTGCAGCAAAAAAAAATGATTAAGAGTATAACCCAGCCTGAAATGCTGACTCAGCAACAAGGTGCCACAAAAATTTCTTTCCAAACATTGTGGCATCTGTTAATGCCAGGAAACCTCACAAAAGTTAAAGAATGTGATTGAGATGTTCAAAGTAAGATCCTGAATTCTACTTCTAGCTGTGGTGATGACAGTTCCTGGTATGTCTGTGCAAGAAAAGAAAAGTATTGTTGTTAAATGGGTAGGTCTACCTTGCCAGCAAAATCCAGTAGCATGTGTGGCAATAATGAAGACTCAAAACTCCAACATATTAGCACATGTCAGTAACTACACTAAAAACTCTCCAAGAATCCTGGCCATGTTAGTTTGCTTTTTAGCATGTCCCAAAGACCAGACCACCGATTCTTCTTCGCTGTCTTCTGTCCTTGCCTGCTGATGCAGCTGCAAACACCTTCCCCCATTTTGCTATGATGCTAGTATCACAGTGAAAATACTGAGATCTGTAGATTTAGATATCTAAAGAGGGAAATTGATTTGCATTTCACTTTGATGGTATCTGAACTGAGTGCCATACTCTGGAGAATGAATCACGGGTGCTCGTTTTAGCAACGGCCAGCTGTGCCCTCCCACACTCTTTCCCGGTATCTCTCTCTGTCTCAGAGCACGCTCTGTCACCTGGGTGGCCGGCGATGTCGGCAAATGAAAGCAGCATTTCAGAGTGAGTACACAGAGATGAGGAGGTGTAATGCAAATGGGTAATTCAGAAGTAAAAACTAGGTAGTTGTTCTAAAGTGATAATTAAGATTTATCATGTGTAAGATTCTCTCACCACATCTAAACCAAGGAGTGTTTTGGAACACCTGTGCTTTGCTGTTGGAAGCTCATTTGAGTTGGAAAATTCTTCCTCCAGAGGCAATTTATTACCCATGTAACGGATGCTATTCTGTTGAATATGTAGCATATTGAGGTTTGGCTACCAGTTTCACTCTTTCAACGCAAAGTGAAAATATGGAGATTGTGGGTTTGGAAGAATTTCTTTTATTGATGTGGAAAACTGAGAATTTAACTTGGAAATTCTTTGATGAACTCCTGATTCTGTTTATGCAGGGAAAAGGCTGTTAATGTTGGAAATTAAGTTCAAATGTGTTCAATAACACATTCTCTTCTTCAGAGGCAGCTCTTGTTTCACCTTTTGATGGGACACCATTCCCTGAACAAAAAGTCTATCTTTCAATAGGCTGCTATCAAGATTTTATATTTTAAAATTTTACAAAGTTATATACTTTACAAATGAAAAAAGCGAAGGTCTGAGAGGCAAAAAGGGAACATTTGCTCTGTCTTACTGATGTGGTTTTAAACTGTTGAGAGCAATTAAGAAGCCATCAGCTCTGAAAAGAAGCACATTGAACTGTGTACCCTGAATCAGATTAAATAACTTGATTTTTCTATGAATGATTTGCAGTATATTTCCACAGTTTTAGAACACACTTCCCTGGTGTGTATGCCTACCAATCTGACTGATGCACATGATTAGAGAAACTCTAAAACTAGAAATCTAATAACTTCCTCTTTCCTTCCTAAATTTTTATTTGAAAAAATATTTTTGTTTCCTTTTGTATTTTAATTTCAGTAAGCACAGGAAGACAGGTACGACTCCATTCATTCTGTGTATAGAACTGTGAAGGAATTACCTCACTAGACTGTTCACATTTATCTGGTGTATGATTATTCAAAAACACATACAAGAAACTGTGAAATGACTAATCACAAAGTAAATGAATTCATGTGAAACAGCTGTCAAGCAGTCACTGGTCTTCGAATTTCAAATGTTTCAAAGTGACCAGAATTTTACATTCCTTGTTCTAGTTCACCTCAAAATGACAATGGCAAGAATGTTTCTATTATCACTCCACAGTGGTTTGATTTACACTCCATTTAATTACAGCAGTTTTGATACTGTTCTTAGTTTTGAATGGCTTGTGAATCTTTTTCTTTTTAATTGAAATATCAGATTTGCTTTATTTTAACTGCAAATTAATAGGAGTTTTTAAGCAAAACCAGTTAAAAGTAAATCAGTTTGATTCTTCCCTGGTGTGGATACCTGTAGCTCAGATAAGCTTTTGTCTTGAAGCCAATCCCCTATCAGTCCTAAAGGAAGGACTAGATTTATGTGTTCTCTCCTTACCTCCTCCTTTGTGGATTCAAATTTGGATTAATGTCTTTGCAAATGTTCTAGGGAAAATGCCAGATCTGCAAAGACAAAGAACAGGTATTGCTATTTTTGTGGTGAAGCTTAAGTTTATATAATGCAGAATGACAGGCTGCTTGTGCAAGTGCAGCAGTACAAGTAAACAAAGTGGAAGGAAATATCTCAGAAGCCTGCACCAGCAGATAAACTTAGCCTTAAAAGGTCTGGAGAACAATTTGTGGGCTCTTAGGGATAAGTGTTAAACTAGAAATTGGTGTATTCATACAGTTTGTTGCTATTGGGAGAAAAGGAATAATAACAGTACACAGTACTGATCAAATCCATTACCTGAAGATAGTTATTAAGGCAAATACTGAAAAACTATTAGCTCAAAGGCATGTGGTGACATGGAAGTGGCTTATCAGAGTTGTATCGTTCTGTGAACAAAGTTGCATATCTCAGATTTCACAATGACTGCTTCGGATGTGGCCTTTCAATTAAAGTAAAAACTCTGTTAGTACAGAAGAGACAGGTCGCACTTCAAGAACTGTTTGTCAAACAAATATAAAGCCAGAGCTATAGGTTTATTTTGCTTTTGTTCTTTCATTTTCTTTTCTTAAACGCTGTATTTATAATGTGACTTTCATACTGATTATATGGATACTTTGTCATTCATATTTGTCATTCAGAGTCCTTTTCCAAGGCTCGTTATCAAATCAGCTGCAAGAGTTATATTTGCTTCCAGCTAAGGTGACTGCTCCATTTTTGTCATGGAGGCTTCCTAATCACTGGCTTCCAAAAACTTCAGTCTGCAGATAATAAAAAGAGAGAGACCATGATATAAACAGTAGGGTTCCCCCTTTCATACTAGCCTACATCTGTTTCCTGATTTAGACAGGAGTGAGGAGAATTGGGTCTGTCTGTATTTTTCTCCTCCACCCTCCAGTTCTTATTTTAGTTTCTTTCATCAGCTGTGCAATTGATAAGTTTTCTTCCAGGCTCTCAGCATGGACAACAGGAGGTGTGAGAGTCATAACACGTGATAATGCCAATTAAATCTCTATCCTGTATAATTCCCATATCCATCTTAATGTTGCTCTTTCCCTCTTGGCTGTTTGTTCAAAAGACATAGTCTTCCTGCATGAACCTGCTCCATAAAAGGCCCCAGTCCTTGTCTGAGGACAGTGACTGGAGTCACCCTGCCACAGAGGACACCTCCTCACGCCTGAGTGGAACAGTGAGTGACTTTGCTGTTCTCCACTCAGCACTGCTTTCTGTGCTGCCATTCAACTCTGTTTTCCTGCTCCCCCCATTAAGTGTGCCTTTGCACTCCTAACTCATTTGCACACTCTTTTGAGTGTGGAGGTGGGATTATCTGGACTTCCAGCACTAGCCTTGATGAGTGCACATTACTCATCCAGACACCACAATTCTCCCAAGGTTTGGACACACAGTAAATACTCTGCACTTGGGGTCAGTTTGGAACCAATACACAAAATGGCTGAATGATTTATCCCAGGTCACCATAGAAGCCGATGGCATAGTGGGGGCTTAAGCCCCCAGTTTCCACATCCTAAGGTGCTTCCATAACCTGCTTGGTTACTCCCCCTCTTCTGTGTTCACATTAGCTCTGTAAAGGAAGTAGTGATGGGGCTGCTCTTGTGCCTTACTCATGGAACGGGTGCTGCTGCCCTGCAACCTCACCATTGCCTCAGGTACCCCCATGCAGGGCAGAGCCTTACCTTAAATAAACTTCTTGGCATTTAGCCAGTAAATCTCTGATCATCCTACAGCACGCTTGTGCAACAACACAGAAGTTGGCATGCATTTTTTCTCTTATGAGCTTACCTCCAGGAAGATGAGAAACCACAAGGAATCTGAGAGCTTTGAACATAGGCTTTGCATGAAATTCCTACCATCTCCCCCGATAAACACTTGGAACCAAAGTTTTTTTCAGATGTCCCCAAAGAATATTTTCATCCAATTGCTGAGATCATGACTGATAGCTTTATTAGTAAGAAACATTAATTGCCTGTTCGGCAGCAATAAAAAATATGATGGCACACAGATCTTTCAGACATTTTTTTCCTTTCCTTCAGACTTTCCTCTGGCACACATGAATGAATTAACTGTGCAGCCCTTTGCCATTGCCAAGATCCTTCTTATCCTGCTTTGTAGATGAAAGGATGAGGAATCTATGGATCTGCTTTACATCTCTCACTGCAGGCAAATGTCTCCGTTATCACCAAGAAACACACCAAGACTTGGTTAGGATTTTAGGTACAGACTTGCTGTGTTCAGGCTCAGGTCAGAGCTCAGCAGGCAGTTGCCAGCTGGATCTAAACCGCATGACCACTCGAGGCAGAGAGGCAGAATTTCAGAGCTGAACATACTAAGCTACTGTGACACTGGCATGTGTGCCTCTTTTTGATCCACATTACCAAGCTAGTAAACACAATTGCAAGTCTTAGGTCTTGAGCTGGATCTCGAATTCCACAGCTAAACACCACACTTGCAGAAGTGCTGAATTAGTCTCCTGGTTGTGGCTGGAAGTTTGAATGTTAGTATTTTCCTCATTCAGAGGCATTTGTACTTACTGCACACTATTCAAAATTAGGGCCAGGGTCTTCCTTTTAAAAAGCAATGTTTGATCTACTGTAACGTCAGTGACACATAGAACGTTTAATGCAGAGAAGGGTCAAGGCTGAAGACTTCTTAAAATTTAAAGTACTTAATTTTGACACAGCAGAGACAAAGTGAGAGCCGTTTCCACTCCTGCTTCTATGCCAGCTGGCTATTTACTTCCAACAGGAGGACTTTGATCTGCAAGCTTGTCTCTATTAAAAATAAATAAGGATAAAAACCACTACTAGCAGTCTATTAACAATGTTTTAGATTTGAATATGAATTTTCAAATGCAGTTCATGTGTGACTACAACCCATACAGCACTAACATTTTTCATTTATACATTCTGTATGAGAGACCATCATGGTGAGCTTACTGGAGCTCACATGTAACATGACTTACATTGAGAAAAGTGCTTTTAAAAAGTTTTGTACGCTTCTCCATACTTTCCTATGGATTCCCTTTAAAATTGCTGTTCTACTGGAACCTCATTACTGAAAACAGCTTTCCTCTTTCCTTTGCTCTTAATGCAAAGGATAACTCAGAAGAAGGAAAGATGGTAGCTGCTTTTAAAATTAATAGCATTTGAAACTGGAGATAAACAACATATATGGCAGCTCTGGCATTACAAATATGAATGTCACCTTGCAAAGAGGTGACATAAGGTGACACAGCTTTGAAAGTAGCTAAATTCTGAGGCAATAGACGAAGTCTATGGGAAGAGTCAAATTCTTATTTAACTGGGATGGGCACTGTGCTGTTTCCTATCCAAAAGCTTCCACCTGATTCTTTACCTGTCTCGCATATCTACAAGATTATCTACAGACAAATTTGATAAAAAGAGTGGCACAGAGTTTTATTTGGCTTTATTTTATTTTAAGGTAGCTTCTGAATGGTCTTGCTGAAACTGGAATAAACCTGGCTGACTTTTATATGAGTGTCCAGGCAGTTTAGATTGGCTATAATAGTTAAAAATAAAATCTGTAAACTAGTTTGATTGAAAGTGTAGGCTCTTGGCTGTTCTGCTGTAAAGATTGTTCTTTACTATGTAATCTCTGCTAAATGCAGCAGAGATGGCTCTGTGACTACTGAAGTAGTGGGTTTCAGGAGCCCAACACCTGTTTACATTGAGAAGAAATGTTTTAGCAGAAGTGATTTTTACCTATTGTTTTATAAATACTCCTTCTCAGAGCAGCAGGGAAAGGGATGTGTTGCTCAGCAACCCACAAAGCATTATTTAATCCTTAATTTTCTTTACTGTTTCTTACTTCTGGCTCTGCATGCAGCTTCACTGAGTGTGGGCTCCAGCCTTAATGGCCAAGGTCCACTTCCTTACTGCTGAAGAATCTGGCCCTACCAGCACTCCATTACACTGAGCAGGAAAGAAAATATCCTAAAAGGTGCCCCAACATAAGGGAATGGGAGAGTAAGTGTAAATAAAGCAGAGGCTGGGCAGACCAACAAGAAATGTTTAACATTCCATGCTCTCCACAAAGGGCAGGTCAAGGAAAGGGAATGAGTGGTTGGGATGAAGCACATGCCATGGATATTTTTCAAGTACATTTCAGCAGAGTATATCTAGTCACGTAAACATCCACAACAAACAGAACAGCCTTGTTCTTGAACGTGGCAGATCTCCTGAGGTCCCTCTATATACACAGGAGATGGGTCTCACTATGCAGGGAAGCCACAGCTGCTGAATTCGCAGCTGCAGTTTGAATTCATAAGCACAAATAACACTGAAAGTGCCAGACATTCTCGGATATGACCAATTGAACAATTGCTTGCTCATGCCCAAGTCAAACCAATGTATCATCAAGCTATGTGTGCCCTGAATGTCTGGGCAAGTAAGAGGTGGAAGAATTGAATTTGTCAAAAGTCGTAGCTTAGGGTTTAGGGGAAAGCTAAAAAACCCCCCTTTACAATAAATGAAAGTTCCATATGTAGTGGGCAAAGCTTCTTATTCTTTCTTATTCTCAGGTGCAACCCAAATTAATTGAATGAAAATCAGATTTATTAACTCTATCTTTTCATTTATATAGACTTGAAGCAAGAGTTCAAGTCACTCAAGGCTTTGAATTTGTGAGGCTGCAGTAATGTAAAAATCATAGGAGACTAAAATTATGTTTATTTTTGGTTTATATTGCAACTTAACCCATTCAAGGTTTAATAGCAATTGCGTATGTAGACATGGGTCTTCAGAAAGCTGCAAAACCTTCAGCAGAGGTAAAACACATCTATGAATGAAACCCTCATGAATCAGTGACTACCCCAACCTGAGAACTGCCATGCATAGAAGCAAGAGCATGTCACAGAAATAGCCTTACTCAATAGGGAAAACATAAGCTGCACCTGCAAACAATGGTATGGAAAGGAATACTGTGAAGGTCAGATACCCATGATGAAGATAGCTTGCCCACTTGTTTCTCTGAAGACTACCTTGTTAACATTGTTTGCCTTGTCAGGGCAGGACCACCAATGGCTCTTGAAGGTGCTGAAGTCTTCCCCAAGCATCCCAGGAGTTCACATCATGCCCCAGCTGCTGCAGAGGTTCAGCAGTGGCCAACAGGTTGCATCAGTTGGCATAACTTTTTATTCATGGGGAATGAGGGAGAGGTAACTGCATTGGGACTCCAAATCTTGATTGTAAGGCATTTCAAAGGAACAAAGAGAATGGAAGAGCTTTCTTAATTCCTCTTTGCAAGACTTGAACATGTCCCACGTTAGCATTTATAGTTCTCTAGAATATCATACATTTTTGGATGCCGTGCTTAGAACTACTTCTGCTTTAGTGCAGAAGAATGCTGTAACCTGGGTCTGTCACAGTAATCAGTTTCCTTTTTCTTAATTTTGTTTCTTTTGTATTGGTTAATAGTTAGTATTAGTAGCTATTTTGCCTCCTGTACAGTTTGAAACCCCTTGCTGGGTAGTTTGCATGGTGATCCAGAGAGAGGTAAGCTTCCTGGAGCTTAAGAGTTTAGCAGACAGGCAATTTTTATTTTTTTTAAGATGGCAGGGTTCAGAAATCTTTCTGGAGTTCATGAACCTATTCTTCCTGTAACTGAAACCCATGTTTTACTCAGGGTTGATTCAATTTTTAAAATAAATGTTTTCTTAGTTACAAGGAAAGCCAGTTCTATGTATAAGGGGTAGAATAACACCCTTCCAAAGTCCATGTGTCATGGGTGGGTGGCCTATATGCAAGATATGTATGCACAAAAAATCTAGTTTTAGATTTACTAGAGTAAGAGATTTTTCCTCTCCCCATCTGTTCTCTCCCATCTACTCCCCTGCCATAATTTCTGTCATCTTTCTGCCTTCTCACTGAGCTATTTGCGTATCAAGTACCATATTTTTAAAAGTAAGTTTGTGGACCTTATTTTCAGATTCTCTAAATAGAAACTGAGCTTAGATTTCACCAACATAGATTCTTTGCCCAGTGTCGACTTAGGTACCATTTACTTTTCCTTAATGGCATTGGGCGTCTGAACTTGGATTACTGGCATAAACACAGTGATAAGAGGTTCTTACTGCTTGGCATGTCATCTAATGTCATCTCTCCAGTCTGACTTAGCAGCAGCAGCTACTGTCCTGAAGCACCTGGAATGTCAGATGTTTCGGCAGAGACTCAAATGTGGAGAGTAGGGACACGCAACACAAATGCCTGCAACTTAACCCTTGCAGGATGGAAAAGGTGGAAACCTCTTAAAAGTGCTTTCCAGTCTTTATGCCTGAGTCTTTTAGCCCTTTTGCCCAGTGGAGTACCACTGGTGTTCCAACACTCCCAGGAAAAGTTCCCTGAGGACAGCAGGATTTTTCCTTTCTTGGTCTTCATACACTTGGTCTTCACACACTTTGTATGAAATTCACAGTATGAAATTTGTATGAATTTCCCCTATTTACACTGGGGAAAATTCCAT
>WEIT01020482.1:47300-67167 GCA_013389985.1 Dryoscopus gambensis | reverse complement strand
AGATAAATGGGATAACAAAATTACCTTCATATAAACAGTTTTGAAGTTAGACCACATCTGCAGCAGAGAGAGGATACATTTTACTGGCAACCAATCCTGAATCCTTTGAAATCTTGTATGAAGTGAGTTCCAATCATACTGAAATTGCAGGTAATTGCTATTGAGATTGCAATCACTGCTTGACATCAATATCTATCTACTGTGCCAGGTTCCATCTGCACCATAAAATTCACCACATTACAGGCTCTAAGATTGCTGAAACACTCCTGTTAAGCTGCACTTCTGTCTTGCACTACTGGTTGGAAAAATTTTCATTGAATGCATTGGATAAACTGCAGAGTCCTACTAATGCCCACATGATTGGACCCCACGATAGAGTGCAGTATCAGATGCTGAGGCTGGTATCAAATCCAGAATAGTCAAATCCTGAAGCCTAGCAGCAAACCACATGGCAAATGTAAAATCCTGGACACACAATATATTCCAGAGTGGGGTCTGACTAGTCTCCAGCGTGCAGTTTCTGATTCTCTTCTTTGGAATTCAGCAGAAAACTGGAACAAGTTACACCTGTATTTTAATTGTGGGTCATGAAATTTACAGGCAACATTTTTCTTGTTGACATGGTATAATCACACAGCATGTTTTCAATGAAAATCAAAGCAACCTGTATGGAGGGAGTCCACTGAAGGAATGGAAACCTTGATTTCTCCTATTTTCATACAGCAATAGGGATGAGAAGGTCAGTGTCTGTGATTATGTCTCTCCTGTCGCAAGACATGCAGAAGACTAGTCCATTTGAATTTGCACATATGTTTGAGACAAGCCCAGTTGGCTCAAAGTCATAGACTTAAGAATTAATGTTTCACAATTTCTGAGGTCAAATGTTCAGAGAATTGTGGACATGCCATCTTATCTAACTGCTAATGTAGTTTGACAGCAAATAGCTCATCCTCTCAAAAAGGATATGTAGTCAAATACACAAACACTTCCTCCTATATCTGACTGGAAGAGTAGAAAAAAATGTAAACTCATCTGCCACTGGTACATTGCTAGGGTTGAAGTGGTTGCATAGTTGAAAAGTATCACACTAGATGTCATGAATGGAAAGATGTGGTACTTTAAAGACTAATCCTTCCTGTTCTTCAGCACACACTGCAGAATTGTAAGATTATGTCCCATTTTAAGTATGCAAACTGGCCTACAGATTTCAGCCAGGTCTTTACCAAATCATACATCCAGCTTGTTCTCCAGGACCTGTCAGTGCCAAGGCACGAATGCTAATGTCTCTGTGGCTGCTTGCAGCACCAAGGAACCACGTCAAAGCACAGTGTCTCGCTCCATGCTTCCCACTCTGCTACTGTTTCTTCCCTTTCACAGCCACACTCTAGGCACACATTACTTCTGGGCATGACTCACTGCCCATCTCTCTCAAAAAGAACCTCTCATTGAGTTGGGGCTCATTGGATTGCAGAATATTTGTGACTGTGTCCCCACACTGAAACATTTATATAATGTTCTTGATTTGGGAAAGAAATGAGGTGCATGAATGCCTCAGCCACCTGAGCCATACGTGTTCAAAGAACCTAGCTGGAAACCAGCAAAGGCTGGTAGGAGTTCTTTAATCTGAATTTTGAGATTCATAACTAATGTGAACAGACTGGAGTTTTAGGTGATAACTAGATGCAATGTCAGAGCTGTATCTTACTTCTGAGTCCCTTGCAGATGATATCAAAATACTGACCTTAAAATGGAGTGATATATGTCCATTTCCTAAGATGATACTTTTCTCCTCATCCTCATTCATGTCTTTTGTGCAGCCCCATAAACTATAGCAAAACATTATCAGCTCAGAGTGCTTGTGGCACCCTGCCTGCAGGGATGCTCAGATGCATTACTAGTGGGAATGGAAATAAAACTAAGAAATAAAACCAAATATTTCTGTGACGTGTGTTCCCTCTGTGTGGGGGTGGAGGTGATGGGTTCCTTTCTTCTTTGGGGGACTGAAGCCCTGAGTTTATAATATCTAACTGTGAGGGGATAAAACACACAAATATCATGTCTTCCTACACCTTCTCTGCTCTCCCACCATTCGTGGCTTATAGACAGAGCACTGTTGGCCCTCTTCTGGGGCTCCTAACCCTCCGTCTCCAAACGGTTTTATTTCTGCCGAGGGAAAAGGAGGCTAATAGGTAAAAAATGTGGGGATGTATTTGGAAGAGTGAGCTGTGTAGTTCTTTCTGCTGGCTGCAATTTTACACACTACTACCGACTAGTGCATAGCAACAACTAACAACAGGGACTTCTCTGTGTCCGCTTCAGTCCGAACACTAAGTACTAAAAACAGATGCTAATTGTATGGTTCCAGAAAAAAAGAAAAAGAGCATGCTGGGGTGACTCAGGACATATTCCCGCTGTTGTGCACAGACAAATAGTATTTAGATATGTGGAGATTTGTCTGTGGTTAACTGTGGCTTGTTTGGGGGCAGGAGAAGGGTATGCATGTGTATGCAAAATCTCACAAGCACCACCCTGAACTATTTTAAGTCTTGGAGATGAAACTGGTGATTATCTTCTAAGTTGTTAGCAAATGACTATTCCGTGCCATGGTGGGACAAACTGAACTCAGTGACAAATAAAGAATGGGATAATAGAATTTTATGTGTTTCTTTGAAGCATAAAACTTGCTACAAATTACATATCATTAAACAAAGGTATAAAAAGTTATTGGAAAACAGAGGGTGGCAACACTTCGACAAAAATGTAAATGTGACTCTGGTGCATATATTTTTACCTGAGGGAAATCAATGCCTGTGAAAACACTCAAGACAAGAATGCTTATGATAATGAAAACACTCAAGGCAAGATTTTATTACCCTACAATTATATTTTTTATTGTATTCTCAAATATCCAGTCAAGTGATAGGAATGCATTGCTCGGGATTGCAGTCACCCTTCTTTCAGTGCTTGACTGTAAGCTCTGTCAATGAACTTAGGACAACATTTTATGCCTCAACCTAGACCCTTTCGTTTGTAATTAGGCACTTAAATAGTTAACATCATTATCTTAGCAAATAAGCACATGAACAGAAAACTTCTTTAGAAAAGTTAACTGAAGTTGCTAATTTAGGTGACTTGCAAGTACAAAAGCTTGACAGTGGTGCTGGGAGCTTTCCAGGACCTTCAATTACTTTACTTGGACCAATTATTACATGATATTGCATGCTGCAGCTGGTTTTTGTCACTGTAAAACTCCACATGCTGGAGTTAGGTTATTAAGAAATATTTTTTTGCCACTCTGGTGTGACTTACACCCAAAAAGGACCTGCAGCATGCACAGGTTCCAAGCAGTTAGCTTCCCCAAGCCCTTTGAAGTGTTTCCTTGAATGTTTGAATAACAAAAGCTCTCATAGAATGGTTAGTCTTTTCCTTGGTACGGTCCTTCCTTGTCTCACCTGATCCAAATTCCATCTTCAGGGCATCTTTTCACATTTTGGACAGAAATAATTCTTTCTATATGCTCTAAACTGCTAATAGGTTTGTTTGTACAGACTATAAGTGGTTAGCAAGAAGGAAAGCTTATTTTACAGCCATTAAAAATGAAAATTATGCTCCTGACATCACTTTTACAAACTAAGCCTTCTGGTTATGAGGTCTCATTTCTTGCAATGAAATGACAGGTTCATTGCTAAACATTATGCTACTTTCAGGTTCTAACCTCCAGGCTGCAAAATCCTTCATGACAATCTCTGGACCAGACAGGACTCTGCTGTCAGGTTGAAGCCTGGAGTGAAAGAGGAGTGGCAGGGTGTAGTGGAGGTAGCCCTCTAGGACCCTGCAGCAGTGGGAAGCTGCCTGTGGTGTCCAAAGCCATGAGAACAGTAGCAATCAGCAACTTGCCAGTGGTCACCAAAAGGCTCCTAATGACAGAAGGCCACAACTTGCTGGTCTCTGGCTTTGCAGTCCACAGTGTAACTGTCCCTGGATGGATGGAATTACCTTTATGCTGGGCCTGAAGACATTAATTTATTTTCCTATAATGCACTGTCCTATCAGGGCTAGGTATGGAGGTGCAATCTGTATATTTGCATAATTATTGAGGCAACTGTGACCTGAATATTTGTAAGAAATATCTCTGGCAGGCCTAAAGATCTCCAGTTTCTCTTCCTGTGTACATTTGGGGGCTGCTGGTGTGACTGGAAAATGAAGAACCAGATATTTGAAGACACCAAGACTTGCTTCCAAATGTCTAGCAAATTCATGGCAATAGCAGGCACAGAATCAACAGTGGCATCCCACTGTGCTAAAGACAGGCTGGGCACTCTGCTTGTCGGGTCCTCTGGTATTTGGGGCAACATCTCTATTGTCCTGGTCATTTAAAGCTCCAGATGCTGTTAGGCTGATACCTGTGAACATGAGATTTTGTTAAAAAAGAAAATGGTAATTTAAAAGCAAGTCTTCATAATGATAACAAGCAGTTTGAAATTGCAAACCCTAAATGACCTCAAACCAAGAGGAAGCAAAGGCAATACTTCTGGTTTACTTAGAACTAGAATTTTTAATCCAACTTTTGGTGGATGCCCAGCAATGGTCTCAATTTCACTCAGTTGTTTGGCTTTCCCTGCACGTGTCTTGCCACTGGAACACAGTGTCCAACTTTGCTTCTCCTACCAGGGCTGGTGGAGTGAGAGGGTTTGCCACTGTGCAGCTTATGTTTACACTGGCTGCACCACAGGCCATTTTTGTGGTTCTTTCCCTCCTTCTTGCCAAATACTTAGGTTTCCACTGCCAAAAATAAAAAGATGGGGTGAGTGAAGGGTTATGGGGTGAGTGAAAAGCAAAGATGGGGTCTGTGATGACAAAGGGAGCAGAATTGGGAAGTGTGGGGGAGAAATGTAGAAGAGGAGGAAGCTGAGATATTGGGAGTGCATGTAAGACTCAAATGCTGTGTGTCATTGAACCTGCAGCCCTTCCAAGACAGAGATCTAAACAACATTATTTTTATCTGGTTACTATAAACCAATAAACAGGAAATGTGTTATACTAATAAACAAAGGACAGGAAAAAGGAAACACCACTAATCAAACAGGAACACAGCCTGGGAACATGAGAAAGGAACAAACAAGAGTTATGTTTTGCCCCATTCTCGCTCGGGATTGAGAACGATAACGAGTATGACAAAACACAGGGCAAAAAAGAGACACTTGTGGCAGGACAGAAACAAGGACCAACATTCTCAGAGACATTTTGGGCCTTTTTTCCAGCTAGGAAAGAGGATAGGAGCTCTTGGTGCAGACTCTAGCTGCTGCTCTACTTCTTACACTGGAAGTTTTAAAAACCTGTCTGCGTATGAAACTGTAACTACCTCACTTCAGCTCTGTCTCTTGTCTTTTGCACACATTTACATCAACAGAGTGAAGCTATTTAGCATGAAAACATGTACAATACTCAGCAGTCACCAGCTAGGTTGTGCTCATGCTGGATGCAAAGAGAAAATATAAATTTGTTTCCACTTTTTAAACATTCATTTTATATATCTATATATATCTATATCTATATATGTATATGCTCTTTTTTTTTTTCTTTTTTTTTTTTTCCCCCAGGAACATCCTATTTCCAGCATTTCTAAGTTTTACTTCAGGGCTAGGGAGTATCCTTTAATGTAGTCTCTGTTCTTTTTTCATATGTTTGTCCTGTGTTTTAGCCACAAAAACCTCTTTAGAAAACAGATTGTTTCTGTAGAGAAACGTTAGTCAAAAATAAGTCCAAGTGTTCCTCTAGATGTTTTTCCATGAGGTTCATCCTGAAAACAAAACTACTTTCTTGGAAATATTCTGTTACAAATTTGATGGGTATATGATTCACTTAATAATTCCATGGCTTTATGTTGCACCTAAAACACAAAGGTGAATAATGAAGAACCATTTGGATTTACTTTCTGCAAATAGGATATTCATAAATAAAATGCTCAAAGGAGAAAATGAGCTTCCAGTGGATAAAAGCTATCAGCACTTGAAACACGTGATTGTTCTTCATCAATGATCTAGATAATGAGGCAGACTGCACCATCAGCAAGTTTGTACAATACCAGCAGGAGTGGTTGATGCACCAGATGGTTTTGGTGTCGTTCTGGGAGATTTTGACATGCTGAAGAAATGAGACAACAAGAAATTTAGGAAATTCAAAAAAGGGAAATGGGGTTCCTAAGGTGCTTAGGCCATAAGCAGGCACTATGGTGGTACCCATTGAAAAGACAAGAGACAATGGGCAGACTAAAATACAAGGAATTCTATTTAAACATAAGAAAAAAAGGGGTGATCATACATTGGCATGGGTTTTTCAGAGTGGTTGTGACGTCTCCATCCTTGCGGGTATTCAAAAGCTGACTGAGCAACCTACTTTAGCTGACTCTGCTTTGAGCAAGGCCAGGGGTTGACCTTGATGATCATGAGAGGTCCCTCCCAGTGTTAACTACTTTGTGATGGTGTAAAATTAAATAAAAAACCACCACAGTAACTGAAGACAGGCTGAAGATAAATGATTGTCAATTCACAGTGAAAGACAAGAAGGGGAATATTTTGCAGATCACCTCTGACTGCCTCACTTCTGAAGGTACCCAAAAAGCAAGGAGATGCTGCTGAACAGTGGTAACTGGACATCTGACATAAGAAGGGACTGAGCAGTCGAAGGAGCAGTCTGAGGCTTCCTGCACCAGACACTACAGATGGCTGAACCAGGAGGCAGTGGGTGAGGCAAATCATGCGTTCTGGAACGAGAGAAAGGAAGTGCAGTTGGAGTCTCAGCAGGCTGTTTGGAGAGGGTTTACATGCTGGCACAGTAGCTGTAGAGATACGGCTGGCTCCTACTGTGGGCCTCAGTCCTCTTAACTCTCCTGAATGAATACAGGGTTGTGTCCAGCCCAAATGGATGCTGAGCTGCTTGGGAACAGGCATGGGTCTGGCATGAGTGATTTCTCATTCAGCTCTAGTCATCATCTGCTTCTCTCCCTTTTCCTCCCAGTTGTCTTTAGCTGATCATCCAATTCCTACCAACCATGGCAAAATTACTTAGATACTCCTCAAGCAGCTCTTTGGAAAGTACTACCTGGCATAAGAATGGCAGAAAGATGGGCTGAAGCATATCCATTTCCCTGTCTCTTTTGGGTCCTTGTGCAGAAAATAGCACTGGGGAGGTCTGGAGAAAAGACAATAACCAGGGCTGACACACACAACCTGCATGACCCTCCCATGTGGTAGCTTAAAGAAAGGAGTGAGATACCACTCCATCACAGACCAAGGTATTTGCAGCTTCCAACTTAGCAGCAGGCTGTGCCTATAGCTATATTACTCCATCAGGGAGACACATGTACTTGCTTTGCTCATGGCCAGGATGAAGGAATTGCTTCACTGCTCTGCCAGGAGCCTGACTCTGACAGGCTGTGAGCACATTTTATAGATCTGCATCTTCCCTGCAAACGCCCCAGAGTCAATCAACAGACATGCCTTTAACTGGCATGAGAAGGTAACTTCAGGTGTTCCCTGCCTTCAGCTCATTTAAGCTGTCAAATGCAGACCCTGTTCCTGAGTTTCTCTCACCACTGCAGTCTCTGTTTGTTGTCTGGTTTTGCCTTCCCAATACAGGGAAAAGCTTTGGCCGAGCAGCATGTGGGGAGAAATAAAGGTTCAGAATGGACAGCCCTGCCTACATGTCAAATAATTTCATTAGGCTTGCTCCGACTGGGCAAATAGAATGTAATTAAGCTGATTTCACTTAATTAGTGTATTAAAGGAACTCATCCCTGCTAAAATGGCAGCAACAGGAGAAACCACAAGTTTTGCCTACATGAAATCATGCTTAGGTCATGAACAGAAATAACAAGTGTGGTGAGCATGACATCTCTGACTCTGAGCAAACAAAATACTGTACATAGTTCATCTTCAGAGCACATAAGGATATCAGCATGTATCACCAAATATGTCTGTGTTTTAAAATGCTGGTAAAATATGGTTCTCAGATACAGGAGCCAGATCTACAGCTTTAATAAAGTGCCACATTTTCCTTCAGGTCATAGTTTGAACCCATGCCTGATTCAGATAAAACTTCTGACACTCAATTTTTTTGTTGATCACAAGTATGAAGGATTTTGGTAATAATGGTTAAGCACTCACTGGCCAAGTGCACAGCAAGCAAATCCTTTATGCAGTCCATTTCTACTTGGTATTATTAGTAAAACTATTTAAAGCTTAATTGGTCTTTTAAGTTCTTGGCTAGGCTCTCATTCTGATGTCTGAATGAAAATAAAATGAAAAAACTCTAATGAAAAATTCCTGACAGATGTTTTGTGCCACTAAGCTGATACAGGTGCAATACACCATTTCACTAAAGCAAATTTCTCTGGCTCTGAAAACTTGAGACATTTATTCTTGAGTCCAAATTTTAAAACCTTTAAAAATCACGTTAGAAGTAGAAACCTGGGAGTAAAGCAAACCAAAGTCTGCATAAGTTAGTTTTGGCAAAATCAGTAAAGAAAGCAGAACAAAATAAAATATGATCAAGGAAAGGGGAAACCCGCAAACATAAAGGCACTTACGCTGTAATTTTTTCGAAGTAGATTTTCACCAAAAACTAGTGCATAAACTCAAAACTTCATTAAAACATAAAGCCTGGAAGGGTTTAGTGGACGGGGCTCTTGTTTATTGCATGTGGCTGTGATGTCAGTCCAGGTGAAGGCTGTAATGAAAACAGTTCCAAGATTTTAGTCCAGTTCCTTTGAAGGTTAACCCAACATCACAAACACATCAAGTCATATAACACCCATGGGCAAGGCCAGGGTTCCTTCCATACAGAAAGCCCTAAGACTGTATGGACAGTACATATACTAACCTGCAAGTAATTTGTGGGACAGTGGCTCTGTAAACATAGATTAAAATCTTTTGATGCATGTTATCAACAGTTTGGAAAAGATGAATGGCCAATCTTTCCAGAAACATGCATGTGTCTGTCTTCAGTGTGAAAAATATTCTCCAGGTGTGAATGCCCTCAGTATTTGCACGAACAAGTACCTGAGGGCACCTAATTTGCAGTTTAGTCCTGAGTGCTGTGCACACTCATGTCACACATGATGCAGAACATAAAAAAAGTAAAGCAAACAGCATCTTTTTAGGTAATATGCTATAAACCCAGAATGGAGAAGAGGAAAAAGGGGAACTCAGTTGAGACAGGAAACTCACCCACATACCAAAAGCTTGACAAGATTTTTATGAGATGCTTAAGAGAAACTCCTCTCAGGAGGCCCCATAATGGGCCTGAATCAGCCTCAAAATCCAAATATCTCAAAAACTTCTTTGCATGAGCCTGTTCCTAAAGAAGATAAAGGAGGGGGAAAGAAAGTCCTGATTTTGCTTTGGAAGAGAAGGAATATTTTCTTTCAAGACAGAAAATTTGTGATATGCTACCCCTTTTCCTGCCTGGGAAAAAAACAGCAGGGAAATTTTCTATTAACACTGTTATGACTTCACCTGGGTTACAGGAATTGCAACGGGCCTTTTTTAAGGCTCGGCCACTGTGCAGCAAGGGAACTGTCGCACACACGTATACACAAAAGGCTGCATTACCTTATTATGGTGTAGGCGCCACAGCCTTATCAAAGTAGCTGTATTAAATGCAATCCTTTGCTAAGGAGGTCTTTATTCCAACATTTCAGGAAGGAAACCTGTCTCTTGCGAAGCATCCATTTCAGATTTCTAACGCAGGCTGTCGGGGCGCTCTGTGCTCCCCCAGCTCTCCCTGACCACATTTTCTCTCATGTCCTGCACTAACAGCAGAGGGGATCCACTACTCCCAGTTAGTATCTGCATATCTTGTCAGACACCGTGTATGGAGTCCTGTGGGCCTTCTGGAAGCTGAACTGGTTGTGAAGCCAGTGGAGAGCGCTGGGGAACAGAGCAAGACTCTGGGGCAGGTGGGACCTAACTGCTGGCGGGATGTATTTACTCTCAATATTCATCAGCATGTGCCTTTTCCTCAGCAGAGATCCCAAAACCAAGTCAGCCCCTTTTCATGAGAAGAGGGTAGTGTTATTATTTATTCTTCATATACTGAATGTCCCTTTTGGGGAAGGTGGGGGGGCAGAGTCTCGTGTCTTCCACAGGTTTCACTTGTTAGATGAATCATGAGGAAACACCTTTGCCAGGAACACTGTGTGTCAGACCCCGTGACAGCATGAACAGAAAACACCTAGAGAAGCAGACCTGCAGGCAACGTAGATCTGCTAATAGCTTGCTTAAGAAGGGCTTAAACATGTAACAGCATGGACATATCCACGCCTCAGTAGTTACGACATGCTGAGAGGCAGTAATTTAGGCAGGCAGACAGCTCCAGTGCCCCCCCAGTCAGGTGTGTTGGAAAAGCCACTTGGAGATTCGAAGGCTGAATTCAGGTAGCTGAAGTGGGCAGGTGGGTGCCTCAGCCTCTCTGGGGCCTGATCCTCCCATGGTTTGCTAAATACAGAGTAGGAAACTGAAATTGTTCTGCACGAGTGAAAGAGAAATTGTGCCGTTGGTAAAAAAACCCCCACTGCTACAAGTCTTTGTAATTTCTGCAAGGAAGACATTGCCACAAGCCCAGGCAGCTGTATCCTAGCACAACATTTAGAGACAGATTTCTAGAGCTCTGCCACTGCCCTCCACTGAGCGTGAACTTCCCCAGTGCTTATGCAGTAGCTTGCATGGAGCTTATTCAGACTCCAGCTAGCCCTCAAATATCCAACTCTAGATGTATTTTCCTAACCCATACTTCTCATCACTGTGGCAGTCTTTGGCTCTGGTTTGTAAAAGCCAGCACCAGAAGAAACGATGCATTATACCTTTTTGTTCTGAATTTGTTGGATGATTTTTCCATCTGTCAACACCAGCCCCTCTGCAAAGTGGCAAGTTAGAAAGACTTCTGCTAAGTGCCACCTAAATAAGCTACCACTAAATCCTGCTAACTGAGCATTTTTGCACGATGTATGAGGGACTCAGATTTGCCTCATGGCTGGAACTGACCCAGACAGTCCGGGTTTGCAGGCAAGTGCTGCCTGCCTGGGCTGTGGTCCAGATCTGAGTACTAAGTCAGCCCTAGGCTGAAGTAGTCAGGAGACCACAGGATGGTGCGGTGCTTTGGTTTGGGTACACACAGATTCAGCAAGTCCAGGGACACAGAGTACAGGCCCTACTAACAAATGCGGAATAGCACAAATCCTGAGGTCTTCCATAATTCAACAGCTTTGTAAATGTAATGACTATTGATAAGCTGTACTTGGATTTTACTTAGAATTAGAAATTTTCATAGAATTAGATAAAGACTTAGGTTAGTTAGGACCTTCAAAGATTGAGTAAAATGATTTACATTTGAAAGCCAAATGTCATAGGCCATATGCTCACCAATCCCGCAAATCATCCTCTCCACAGATAAGTAGCAAACACATGTGCAGGTCTAAACATTTCTGCAGTTTTAAACCAAAGGAGAAACTGATGCTATTTTCAAATAAATTTTTCATGCTTTATGGACAAGAAATGTTAGCAGAATGTCACTTGTGTCATGGCCAGCATGTGAGGGGGAAGAAGAGATTGCTGGGCACAGCATAGCTCTACCTCAGAAGTCCTCTGAGTCTTGCAAGGGTCCCCAGAGCTCTCCTTCCCCTAAAGCATTAATTCGTTTGTTGTTACTGTAAAGTATTTATACTTTTTAGCATCTAATAGCAGTTATGCATTGGCTATTACACCTTTGTTGGAAATTTAATCTCTGCTGTTCTTAGACTGAACTACTTCTTTATTAGCCAATTCCAAATAAATCGCCTTAAAAAAGAAAATATATTTTTCTCAAGATTATTTTTTAAGAGAAAACAAATGCAGTTTAAAAAATGTTGTCTATGTTTCTAAGCTCATTTTTACGTTTTCTTCCTTCAAGCTAATTGCTGATTCCTGACCAGGTCTGTTTCCCAGTATCCCATCTGAACATCATTACACTCTGGATGTATTCAATCACCTTTTTACCACCTCAGGAAGAGAGGCTAGTAACGTATTACTTTCTCTAGCTTACTCTTATTCAAAGAAAAACAATATGTTACTATGGGGACCAATTTTTTTTTGTTCTGGCTATTGAGGTTATCATCTGATATCCATCAACGAAGCCTTTTATTCTGTATACATCCATGTATAATACAATTGTCTGGAGAATCAATGTGAACTTTTAAAAATAATTAAAACACTGCACAAGCTCCTTTATAGGTGATAGGAAGTGAAAGCCCTGTGCAATTAAAGTATCAGAATTGGTTTTGTTGGGTTCCCAGACGTGCTTATTCCACTTCTCTCGCAACTCTCTGAAGACCTCACTTTGGCTCAGCATAGCAAGTCTATTAAAAAACTCCGCCGTGACATCCATGCTAGCGCAGCACTGCTTGGCTGCTAGAAGGATTCCAGAGTTTGAATGTTTTCCTGTTGGATGCTGGGCTGTGACATCACCTTGTCCCAAATCCTATCTTTCTGGTTTAAACTGCTCTGCTTTCCCATGCTTGCCGCAGTTTAAGCTACTCCAGCAGCTTGTTAGTTCAGTGGAGAAAATTTTGACTCTTTCATCTGAAGTCTATCAAGCAAACGTTGGTTATGTAGCATGAGGGGAGGACTTTTTTTTGCTGAAGTCTGCCTCTCAGGGGAAGTTTATTGGCATATTTGAAGAACTGAGGATGTTTTTGTAGTACAGAAGCCAAGTCGACCACGATAAGACCCTGTGGGGTGGAACACCAGGGTATTTTCTGTGTTTAGTTAAACTCACATATCTATGAGTTATTTAAAATGTTGATTAGATTTTATTGAAGACTTGTGATTCCATTTTCTCCAGAGGCCTATAAACATGAGGGTCATCTTAGTCTATGAACAACTCATATTCCAACGCCAAGATCTAAAATAAACAAACAAAAAACTCCAAAATCTAACTAAGACAATAGTTGGGATTCTAAAGACCTATAAATTAATAAGCGTTCCAAAATGAAGAGAGGGTGAAGTCTAGGAGAGTAAATGACTTTCCAAAACAATGTGCTAAGTACGCCAAGGTCTGATCCAAGGCTTGCTGAAGGCACTGAAAGGACTCTTTTCAGTTGGACGTGAATCTAAGGACTCCGCCACATCCAATAACACCATGAAGTATAGGGAACTGTGACTCAAATGACATATTAAGGTCATTTGGACACAGGACATTTGGAAGGACTATCTACTTTATGGAAAACAACAAGAAAGAACTTCAATTTTATATAAGTGAGACTATCTTGACATAAATCTGGGGTGTAGCAGGAGTTACCCATGGCAATCGTTACTTGAACGGTAATAGGAATCCTTGCTTTAGTTTGTCTCATCAACATAAACAGAAAAAGCCCACAAATACATAGGGCAAAACTACTTCCAAATCCCTGTCTCCCCTTGCTGAGCGGATGCCTGTATGGTGTGTGCAATAGGTACAGCAGCACGTTGTGCACACCAACCACTGTGCTGAGACTGCTAGCCTGTTGAAATGCACTGTTTGCTATACAGCTACCATACAGCTAAGGTATATTCAAGCTAAACATAACTCCTGCTGGAAACAACCTTCCATGTTTATGACAGTCGCCAAAAGAATTACAAATGTGCAACAATTTCATACACTTCAAATCTGAAATACTCCACGATTAGTTCCATCATTTCTAGGAAATCTGCCCTGCTTTTTCCCCTTGCCTGACATGAATGAATTTCATTTCCACACTGTTTTCTTGTGACAAATACAGAAACCTCTCTACTTTCTGTAGCAGATGTAGTCATCTACATATGTAAACTATGGAAACACAAATGAGTAAGCTCGATAATACTTTGCTAGTTGTATGTTGGATCTTTTCCTGTGCTAAGCTTCTCTGTTTCTGTAGGACAGCAATTTTTCACCAGTTTTGTATCTGCTTTAAATAGCCACATAAATAGAGATTCTCTGGGGAGGAGAAGAGGGGACTGTTGGAGTTGATGGGATTTTGACCAGATCATCCACAGTGAAGAAAGAATTGTGCGTGATTATGACAGAACAGGATAAATTTGTGGGTTTAGATTTCTAGTATTAGTCTAAAAACCCTTCTCTGATTAAGAATGTTTTAAAAGTCAACCTATTCTAAGTCTTAATTTTACAATATCTTACTCAAAACAAAATTGGAAACCTAAGTATCTAAAGATGCACTTCTGATTTTCACATATTTGTATCTAAATTCATGAGCACCCATCTGCTACTCTTGACTATTAACTAAAAATAAATAATATTAGGAAAATACAATTATTTCTCTGGATTTTTTTTGGTTTTGGAAAATGGAACTTTCACAGTATTCTAGGGTATTTTTGCCACATATGCTATGTAAAGAACTATGAGGAATATAACTTCATCACCAGGGTTTTTTTGGTTCTAGAGCTGAGGGATCAAGCAGCCAGCCAAGAAACACCACAGAGGAATGTGTGGAGGGAATAGCAGTTCAGGTAGATGGTTTGGCATGTTTCCTTCTCTTGCACTGCTAAATTCCAGAGGCCTGAGCTTGCCAGGACTCAGTACAGCCTTCTGCATAAGTTACGGCCCAATGGGGCTCCCAGATTCACTAGACTCACACACCAGAAACGTGCAAACAATGCTGCAAAAAACATAACTCTTTGAAAACCAGATGCAGCCTGCAGCAGCAGAGAGGCTGGTATTGATATTCTCACAGTATGTCCAGAAAATCCCACCTCATCAGCCTCTTGCCATCAGCATTTTAAGAAACCTTTCCAGAGTCTCCTATAAATTATTATTTTTCTGGAACAATATGCCTTTCATGTAGTTGGATAGGTTTTGTCACAAAATACAAGACCCTGACAAGTTTTCATTTTCTTTTAAAATGCTTTAGAAGTTCTGCAGTAATTTGTTCAGGTCACTTTTTGGCTTTATCCTTATCTAATTTTGTGAAACGCTTTCATAAAGAAAATAATTCATTAATGGTTGTAGCCCTTAGCACAGGCCTAAACGAGGAAGGGAAGTCTGGGTTCCCTGCTGCTGGTGATGGCAGCACATAGGAAATCCTTGCCCAATCCTCCCACCCAGTACTTGGTGCAGGACATGGTTGGAGACCAAAGGGTCAGAGCCTGGGGAAGGGCTGTATTGAAGGTGATTACGATTTATTAGGGCTATACACAAACAAATCCTCTGCACTAATTAGGGAGACTGGCAGAGGAGGGGGGGTAAATTGCAGCTGAAAAGGAAGACAGGAAGGTGAACTGATAAGAAGTCTCCCCGACCAGCAGCTTGCAGGCACTGCTGTCAACACTGCCTGGTTTCCGTCCCATGCTGAACTACCAAGTTAAAATCAGTGCTGCCCATTGCATGCCACGGTCTCAACAGGACCCTCATTTCAGCTGTCATCTCTAGAGACTTTATTCAACAGGAATGAACTTGAGCAATATAAAGACAGAGAAACAATGGGGACATTCTGTAGAATTCTCAAAAAGTTTACCCAGAAGAAAATACAGGCTGTGTGGCTTTGGATTACTTGTAGGTTGTCTCTGTAAAGTACTGCTACAGGGAAGAACCAAAACTTTTCAAAAGAGCAAAAAAGATCCTTTCTCAGACTCTTTCCTTTGGCATCTAAATATTAATTTGTCTTGTGTTTGGAGTGACAGAACCACGTTTTCCTACTTTCACTGAACCTCAAAACTCTCTGAGATGGAAAACTGTCTTGTTTAATCTTTTCACAGTGGCTTACTTGGTCTTTAGCTTTGCTAGTTCACTCCTGATTCTATAGCCTCCATTTGTAAAGCACACCCAGTGTAGCACTGTCTTAAATTTTGTCCGCTGTTCTTGTTATTAGGAGCATGATTTTAGTGATGAATGTTTATAACACAGCTTGAGGAATTTCATCCTCCCCTGGTAAACTGTGTAGGAGATTGCCTTAATGGACAAAGAAAAATGTCTCCTGGACTTTAGCCAGAAGCTTGGACTTGCTTATAAAGAAGAAAATACAAGTATAACCTTTTGGTGTTGTGTACAGAAGACATATTTTTAAAAAAATATTCACCTCTCTTCTCACAAACAAAAATGGAACCAGTGAAAGATTAATGTGTTTTTCACTATTTTATGTCAAATTGCTTAGTTGTGACAAGTTTAATTCCGCTTCTTGATCAGATGTCTTACAAGGCTGTACTGCTCTATTTTCTCGTACAAATACCTCTAACTGGGAAAATAAATTACAGATGGCTGTAAAAAACTGAGGACAGCTTAAAGTTCTGAGAAGAAAAAATGGTCATAGGCTTTATTCACATGTGTAAGGAGTCTAATTTGAAACAGCAAATCAAAAGCTCCAGCCCAGTTTTAACTTCCCTGAATAGTTTACTTGAGCAAGACTTGGGACATAAATTCAGCAAAGCCATGATGTTAGTTTGATTTATGCTTGTGCAGTTTGTTTAATCAGGGCCCGAATAAAGACTTTGGGATTTGAGCTGTTCTGAAGGCTACGTGAGACTGGGTGTTCCTGTGCTTAAGTTAAATTCCCTGTAGAGCAGTTTCTATACACTGAAGAGAAGCAGCATCATCCTGTGTTGTCTGGCTAATCTGTTGTGTTGCATTTATGGTAGAGGAAATACACATGCTTGGGGCTATATTGAAGAATGGCCACTAACAGGTAGAAAACCTAAAAATATACATGCCAAATGGTTGATGAGGATTTCACTGCTTGCTGAAATAACCTGGAGGTGCCTAGCAGTTATAAAGAAGAGTTTCAAACAGGACATAAGCATTGCCGAGCTAGCAGCCAGAGCATACTAATGCCTTTCTCAGCTTGGGAACAGTAACTGAGAACTATGAATCACCCTGTGTTTCTTCCCCTCACTCCCTGGTGGAGGTTAAATGCCCATTAACTATATCCCCATGGAAAATGTTATGTGCCAGGAGTGGAAAAGCACAGCAGCAGTAGTCCCATGCAGCTGATGGAATGATTAAAAGTCGATGGGTCCCTTCTGCCAGTGCATCTCAGAAAAGGAAGACAGGATGCCTCATTTTCCTTAGAGCACCTTATCCCTGCTGCTGCTTCTGGGAGAAGGATGGATGCTCTTTCTGCTCTTGGCATTGCTTGAGATGCTCTGGAATAGGTGACTGACTGCTCTTTGCATCTTTGGACTAAAGAGCCCTGGAGAACCAGAATTTGTCTCCCACATTTCTAGAAAAGACTACCCATCCAAAGTGGAAATGTGACCTTGAACATACCCCCACCTCTCAGGTTCCCAGGTTCCCTCACTTTCCCTATTGAGCTGTCAAGAAGCTCAGAAAGCATGTGAACTGCCAATAGAGAAAGCCAAGTAAGCCTGCAGGGGAAGCAGGCAGCTTGGGATCCTGCCTGGCTTCTCTCACAGCCAATGTGCTGCTCAGAAACCTGTCAATTACAGTTTGGGTTATTTTTTTTCCCAGTGGAGAAATTTGCTGTCAGAAATTTCCAGCCAGCTCTGCTCTGTGCTGCTACTGCTGCTCCAAATGGGAAGGCCAAAATGGTCCAGAGAGCCTCACATAGGGAAGATGCAGGGTTTGGGAGACCTGGCATTACAGCAGGTCTGCAGTCCTGGCTGCCACAACCCAACCACGAATGCACTTCCGAAATGTCAGATGTTCCCTCCAGAATTACGTATGCATATTCACTCTAGTGTGACTGCCAAAACAGTGCATGTGCCTTGCCAGGGACTTCAAAGGCTTTTGTACAACACTGTAGTCCTCTGATAAAAAGTTCTGCTTCTTATTAAGACTCCTAGTCCTGGTCAATATTCTTTGAATTTAAGAGGAAAGTGAATTCTTCTGGANGGGGGGGGGGTGGGGTTGGGCACAAAGAAGGGTATTTTTTTAAAAAGTTAAACTGTTTAATAACTTGCATTTGTTACCTTGCCTGTCTGAAATAGCCAAGCCAGACAATGGCATCTGTCTGAAGTATACAGAACTACCAAAATTACTGGGTCCAAAACTATTACCACTGAAGCTGGGCTCTTCAAATGAATCAAGACAGTGTTCCGATGAGTAATATTGTAAAAGGGTTACTATGAATGGACAGTTCAGCTTATGCAACAAATCAATTATCATGTTATTTCCTTAAATAATAACTTTCCATGTACTCAGTTTTCCATATATTAGAAAGTGAAACATGATGCAATTATGACAAAACATGATGAAAATATCTGCTTAGTGCAATAAGTTTTTCACCCTCTCATGGTATTTAGAAGTAGATATCACAAAGGAAATGAAGTAGAAGCTAAGAAGTAACCTGACTGTTTAAACTAAAGTGCCTATAATGATGTTGTTTTCTAGCTCAGTTTGAACTAATTTTTATTATGCATTACTGGTGAATAGTGATTATGGTCTTAGAATCATCACAGATAAAGATGGTCATTGCCTCAGAGCAATTAAAGTATTAAAAAAAAAAAAAAGATGCAGACAAGAAAAAAATGCATTGAGAAACCCATGTTTGTTTATAAATACTGGCCAAGCTTGTTTGCTGCACCAGTCTGCTGTTCAGTACAACTCCCGAGGAGAAGGCAGCCAAGATAAGCAGGGAAGGCACCACAGCTTCGTGATATTCTGCTCATCCTCCTGTTTCAGTTCAAAATAGATTGCAGGACATTTTGCCAAAGATTGAAAATAAATTCACCCTTTTTACTGCCAAAGAGATAATGAGGATCACATGGGCTGGCCTCCCATATAACACAATCCAATACGTGCCTCAAATAATTTCCATGATAAGGATGTCTTGCAAGTGGCAGAGGTCAGTATACCCTAGGCACATAAAGAGCAAGACTGAAGTCTACAGCCTGAAGCAGTTGGACAACTACTGACACTGAACTTGAAGATTTGTTCCCTTTTCAAGGGGCCTTTCTCCCCAGAGAAGTTACAGAAAACCTACAGCTATGTACCCTGGCGACACATGTAAATTCAGGAGGTAGGAATCCAGGTCATGACCGCTTTTGTTGCAGAGACAAGTTCTCTTGGCATTTAAAATTTTACAGAGGCTTTCTCCACCTTCTTTGCTTCTACCTCTGCTTTTCATTTGTGGTTATTCTACTTCTGAGCATCTGTTCTACTGTTTCCATTTCTCTTTGATTTTTTCTTTTTTTAAATTTAAAACTCGAAGGACACAACACTCTGAGCTGAGCTTTTCTTATTAAGGGACAGCTTACACAGAGCCACACCATGATAATGCACTGTCATTCAGATCTACACTAGAAACAAGAGCATATACCACAAAGATATGCTGCTCTCTTAACTAGTCCTGAGATATCTGTTAGTCTCCCTCTGGTAGAGGTACAGGATACAGGTACTGTCTTTCCTTTCTCAGTTCGTATCTCTTGTATCCTTTCTCCTACAACAACTGCAATTAGCGATGCACTTCCATAAGATGAACCAAACCAGTCACTTTTCCCCTTCAGCTCCGGGCCACGTGCTCCCTTTTTTTTTTTCTCTCAAAGGGCTTTGCCTTGAGCTGATTCAACCCAGCAACCTGGACGAACAACAACAAAAACGCGGTTTTCTCAGCCACGGCAATGAGCTGAGCGATCTAATGAACGATCAGCGCAAGGAAGGATGTAAAAGTACTGCTTCGGATGGCAGCAGGAACCCGTGGCCGCTGCCATCTGAGCTCTCCAACTGCACCCGCGAAGCACCCGGGGGAGTGAGGAGCACCGGGCATGGGTGTGCTCTCGGACGTTTCCTCCAGGCTCGTTTCCAGGGGCGCTGCCGGGCTCTGGGAGAGGAACACGGAGGGAAGGCGGGAGAGCGACCCGGCCCTGGCGGCCGCGGCGCTCGGGCGACACCCAGTGGTGCCGCTGCGGCG
>WEIT01020482.1:15321-38938 GCA_013389985.1 Dryoscopus gambensis | reverse complement strand
GGGCTGGGGGACCGGCGAGACGCCCCTCCGGGCGGCGCTCCGGCCTGACAGCTGGGTTTCCGCCTCTCTGCAGTGGCGGAAAATCCGATTATATGAGTTTTTCGCATTAAAACAAACAAATCCCAGGATGCCGGGATGGTTGAGAGTGAAGGCTGCAGTCCTGCCCACGTGCCGGCGCCCCTCACACCCCCAAACCCACTTTTGTCTTGTTTTTGCTGCTCGTATTGCAGAACCTGCGAGAGTTTTGGTGTAACTTTTTGTCTGCAGTTCTTCCAGCCTTATACTTTTGTGATTTCAGAGCAGAGCAAGTCGCTTGGGTAGAGCAGGGGAAAATACCTTAAACTCTGTTATTGTTGTGTCACAATTCCAGGAGCGTGCAGAAATGTCTCCCTTCGAAAATAAAGGACTAATACTGGGTATAATGGCAGGGACTGCTGGATTAAGCCTGGTGCTGATTTGGTACCGCAAGATCCGAAAGCCTAGTGCAGCTCTGCATATGCGTGCGCTCCAGGTTATAGGTAACAGAATTAATTCTGTGGGCTTGCAAAATGAGGCTCCTAATGAGCAAGGAGAAGTAATGGTGTTACATGGAAGGCAACTGCAGATACTAGAAAAATTGAATGGCCTGCTACTAAGCGTGGACGAACTGAAGAGAGAGGTGGAATTTCTGAAAGAAGCTATTCCAAAGCTTGAAGAGCTTGTTCGAAATGAGCTTCAAGGAAAAGGTGATGTTCAGAGGGTTAGCCCATCACACAGAGCGACAAGGCGGAGAAAAGCAGAAACAGCTTCTGGTGCAAGAGAAACTACCAGCTCTGAAGAGGCAGAAAGTGAAGGAGGGTGAGTTAATAATAATTTGTGTATTCTACTGTACACATGCAGTGCAAGTTGCATCATTACCTATATGAAACTGTAAACAGGAGCCATTTAAAAGTTTTATATAGATTTTATACTTCTGGAAAAAAATACAAACATTCAGATTAGCAGTTTTTAGAGCAGAGAAGACTCTTGGTGACCATCTCTGAATCTGCACTATGGCTGAAGTTGGCTTAATGCCAAGCATAATACAGATTTTTTTTTTTAAGAATGTGTTTGGTAATGCTGATGCAGTATTGCTACATAGCTATGCAATGAGAGGCAAAGTTCAGAATAATAGTGTAATTTTAAAAGTGCTCTAGTAAGAAGGTAGCCTTGTGACTTTGACAGAGTTTGTTCAAACTGTACAAATGCTCATGTACTTTTCATGATAATTGTTTTCTATGGGCCTCACAGATGAGTTATTACAGTGTTCTGCCTGGAGGCATTCCATACTATGGAAGCTACATCTGAGTGGAACTTCTGTACAAGTGACAATGTTTATGTATATGTGCTGTTGTATACACTTTCTGGTGGCTCAAAAAGTGAAAATGAGGAATTTAGGGTACTGACTCAGTAAGGTAGAAGGTTCCTAGTTTTGACCACATCTTGTAGTCCCGTTGTAGTTAATGGAATCTTTTATACTCAAGAGTTGAGGAACATGCTGGGCGATGATGTACACCAGGAGTCTAGGAGAGGCACTATATTTTTGTCTTGACATTACTCTCCTGTAATTACAACTTTGTTTTGGTATAATCAGATTAGATACTTACATGCAATTTACTAAGACTGTGTTTATAGCAACCGAGTTTTCTGAGCCACTTCTCAGGGTGTCTTACACATCTGCGTAGGCAGCATTATGTCTGTAAATTGCCTATCTTATGTCACCTTTTATCTTTAAAAGTATTTTAATTAACTGTAATATTCTGAAGACAGCATGCTGCATATTAATGGAATTCTATTTTTAAGAGTTTCTCCACATTCATTTTCAGTTCTTGTGAGCGGAAATTCTTTTTGTGTTACATCCCAGCCCACATGCTTCACAAGTCTTATATTTTGATACCGTATTTTAAGACCTGACAGTTCTATTATGAACCAGTTCTTTATTTTAAGTATTCAGGATTGGCATAAGTATTCAAAGACATTCCTCCTTCATCTGGTGTGGAAATATCTTGGTTCTCTTAGTTTCTCAGATTATTTTATCCATTGGTTGGTTTACAGAGGCCTTCATGTTATGAATAAAATATTCAGAGATGCAGATAAGGCAAGGGGGCCAGTTTATGAATTACCAGGTCCACAAATGCAATACAGAGGTTATTCCAGATTTGAGAAAATCCTGTTGTCTTATCAGGAGTGATGTGTTGCTCTTTGAGAACAAGCCAAGGAAACTTGTGTGTTGAGGTTCTTCTGTGTGACGAAGAAGCTGATGCGATGATCCAATACAAGTGATTATAGAGTGCAAGAGCATTGAACGTGTCCTTAAGAGAGGCTTTCTCTGGCAAGTATTTGTGTACAGCCAGAAGCAAGGAAGATAATTCAAGGTTATAGTTAGCGTTAGTCATTTGGCTGTGTTCTTTCCCAATGCTATTTTTCAATCCCTTTTGAAAAGAGGTGGGCTTTTTTCCTATTAACACCTTGTGCTTGATGTGCTTGTTTCGCATATATTCTCTAAATCTGAGATAATTTGATTTCATTTAAGTAAATTGTATTTTTTTTCTTCCTCTTGCAAATAGGTTATTAATCCTAACGTGTGTACAGTTGCAATGTATGTAGCTTTTTCTGAGGTCTTCTGCAACTTTAATGGCTGTGGTGCATGGCCAGAGTCAATAGCAACACTTGAGTTTTTTCCAGTTACTGTACATCACCACTTCATATGCTGTAGGCATTACACCATGTGCATTGTTTTATACTCTTCTGTGGTGAATTCCAAACACAATGGTGCATTCGGGTGCTTTTTTTGTGCACTAGAGAAAAAAGATTTGCTCATTGTTACTGATACTAACATTTTTTCACCTTTCCGTACTCCCATCTAAAGTGCATGTGGCGTGTTTCACTGCCTCAGCAGTAATTTCATGATCCAGAAGATAGGATTTTGCTTGAGTTAAGCACTTCTGGTTTTAATTGACAAATGGGTGGGTGCTGGGAATTGACAGATAAACTAATCTGAAGAGTTTTATGGATTTGTGCTGGATGACTACATTGGTTTCAGGTTTGTAAATTTCTTCCAGAAAAGCTTTTAATACTACTTTTTTTTTTAATTAAATATTGGAAGCTAACAGTCTCTGATACAGCCCTCACTGCTTTGATCTGCTCTTGTCATATTCTCAATGTCACTATTGGTATTCAATACCGTGGGAAGAGAAGCTTTCTATTTTGCCTTCCAAAAATTACATGTTTCTGTAAGTGGAGAAATATCACATGTGTTTTAATAAATGAGCTATATTTTAATATATTTTGAGCTATATTTTAAAAATGAGTCTGAATGGAAGGTGCACTGAATGGATGAGTCATTAAATGCTAAAGAGTCTGTGGTTTCTAATCTGTGCTTTTCTGTATTCTGGTTGTTTTTTTTTTTTTAGTTTGTTTCAGTTCCTATAATATACTAGTGAAAACTTCAATGTCTAACATTTGAGAATGTGTAACAAGCACTCATTCATTTACAAATACAATAAATTGTGTCTAGATGATCACCTGGAATGGAGCATGTCACCGAATTCTCCCCTTTGTGATTTTCAAGCTGTTTCCTCCCTGACATGGTAGTGATGGACCCTGGACATCAGTGTCATGTTTGGCACCTGTCTTCAGCTGGCCCAGCGTCCAAGCTCTTCAAATTGCATTTGGTATCGGACACCAGAAAGATTCACCACAGTAAATTCTTTTCCGACAGATGTGCTGTTTATAATTTTTCCTTGAAATAGTTTAAATAGTGAGCAGGAAAGAACATTTCCCTTGCCTGCTTCTGAGTATCATTTCACATAGCATTTTTTAATTTATTTTGCTGTTCATTTCTTTTAAATGCAACCTTCAGTTGCCCTAAGAATCCAGTGTGCCAAACTTTTCCTTGAAGACCGCTTATCATTACTGATGGATATGCACTTTGCTGGATCATACAGTGCAAATTCGATCCAGATCCATCTGTGACATATAATCACCTTTCTGTGGAATTAGCCAGAGCAGATGAGAGGGTGTTTGTGTCAGCCTGTGGTTTTTTTCTAAGTTGGCAGGGAGACGACAGATGATATTTGATCTGTCTAAAAGCTGAAGTGTTGTGAACAGATGATACCTGGTTAGGCCCAGTGTCTGCCAATTTACAGACACCACAACACAATTTTTGAACCACCCAAGTGTGTTTATACCACAGAAGTGTTTTATACCATGTTGCTCAGGGTTTGTTTTAATCCAGTACTAGGTGCTGGGATTTACTGAACTGCTTAGCCACAGTGGGGTGAGTCTCCAGCACAGTTTCCAGTTGTTCTTTGAACTTTGAACAGTCCATTGTGATACAACTGAGTCCTGTTGGCTGATCGTTGCTCCTCACGTTCTTATCACTGTTTTTCTCTTTTATTTAAAATCTATTGGTAATAAAGGTGAAAACAAGTTGGCACTGACTCTAGACATTTTTTAGAAGTTCTTCAACTTTCTCAAATATTGATCAATGTGTTTATCACATTTAAATACTCACTTTTCTGTGTATCATCTGATAAAACCTCTTGCAGGAAAATACCAGGTAAAATTACAGAATTCTGTTGTATGGAATATTTGTAAAACAAACCATAGTGACTCTTCCTTGTTTAGTGTTTATTTCCATTTTGGAGTAGTGTCATCGGTCCTTAAAGTCTTGGAGTTTTTAGACTGTTCAGAAGAATCTCCACTTCTGTTTGTGTCAGTAGTGATTTTTAGTGCTTTAGAATGCATAGATGTGTAAGACTCTTAGCTGCTTTGTTGAAGGCAGATATCACTCAATAAGTAAATTAAAATTTATGACATTCTAATCAAGGTTTAAGAGGGTCTGTTCCACATTTAAATTCTTTGAGGATTCACAAAGCAAATAAATAGAGGAGGTAGGAGAGAATTTGCCAGGACAGTGGAGATGAGAGGGAATGGGTAAGAAATGACCTGCTCTCTCTGCTGTTTTGTAATTAGTTCCTTATGGGTTCACATGAGCTGTTAGATAGTGACCTACTTCACACTTTTTCTATGAGTCTCCCAATAAATATGTGACTTACCTGATGTCATGTTGTGCTGATTTGTGCACAGCCTGGTTTTTAGTAGCAGGGGAAGGCCACAGAAGTAGCTTCTGTGAGGAGCTGCTGTAAGCTTCCCCCATGTCCAGCAGAGCCAGTCTCTGATGGCTCTGAAGGTGGATGTGCTGTTGGCCCAATTAGAGAGGTTGGCAACACCTCTGTGATGACATTATTTAAGAAGGAAGTCAAAACAGCATGCGGGCAGTTTTTCCCAGGGGTAGCGAGCTGCTGTGGCTGGGGCACCCTGGCGCATTGTGCAGCGATGCACCCCTGCCGCCATTTTGGTGCGGCCCACCGTGAACTTTGCCTGCTTGGCCGCCCCTAGCCAGCTGTGCCACAGGCAGAAGGGCGGGGCAGCGGCAGCTTCTTCTTTTCGGCGCCCTGTTTGAAGAGAGGTGCTCAATAGCGCCAGCGCCGTGGCAACCACCACTGCCCACACAGTGGTGCCGGGGGCCACATGGCTGGCAGCAGAAACACGGCGAATGATTCCCAGACGTGGAACCTAGACGAGCTCAGTCTCTTGGCACTGCGAGATGCTGCAAGAATCTTTGAATTAGTGAAATTTGTTGACAATGATACCTCCGAGCAGCAAATTTTCTTCTAGTCGGAGAAAGAGGAAGAAGTGAGAACATGTGGAAAAAGACAACATGGTGGCACCAAGGTCAGTGAAAAGAAAGAGGGGGAGGAGGTGCTCCAAACGTTAGAGTTGAGATTCCTCTGCAAGCCGTGATGAGGACTATGGTGAAATAAACTGTTCTCTTGTAATCCATGAGGTCCACGAGGAGTGCAGAAACCCGCTCGCAGCCCGTAGGAAAGGTGCCCATGCCGGAGCAAGTGGGGGCCACAAAAAGTTGTAATCCAGTGAGACACCCAAGGAGAGAGGGCCCCTCCTTACAAAGATAGAGAGAGAAAGCCCTTGCTTCCAAACTAGAACAGCCTATCCTTAAAAGGCTGTGCCTCGTGGACGAGAGACCCATGCCACAGCAGTTCTGGGAAGACTGTTTTGCCCATGGGAGAGACTCACAGCATATCAGAAAAAAGACTCCTTTCCCTGAATGAACTGAAAAAGATCTCGGGTGACGAACTGACCAAAACCGCCTACGCCCTGTCTCCCTGCACTGTCACTGGGAAGGAGGGAAGGGCGAGGGGGAAAAAGGTGTTTTAAAGGCTTATTTTAGTTCTCATTCTCCTCCTCTGACTCTGTTAATAATAAATTTACTTTATACCTTTAAATTTGAGCCTATTTTGCCCTTAGAATGTTTTCTCCCAATCCTTACCTCAACTCATGAGCCCTTCATTTTTTTCTCCCTCTTTTGCTCAGCTATAGCAGAGGAGAGTGGATGAACAATTTTCATGGATGCCTGGCATTTTAACCAGTGTCAAACCACAACACATGTGAATTTGGTGTTTGGCCTCAATTTGGTGTCTGGTCATGAAATTTGCTGTAATGCTGCTGGAAATCCCTATTGGGCTTATTTGGACTGACAGCCCAGTGGGCTCGGCTGTCAGCCCAACCTTATATTTGTCAACCAGACACTGTATTTTTTCTGGGAGAATAGCATTTTCTAATAATCACTTTTATCTGTTATCTAACACTGTAAGAGTAGGGATCATAGAAATTTTAGCAGATGCTTATACAGCAAAAGCGAAGAATACAACATCAGCATTGACTTCCAAACACTGATTCCTTACTTTCATATCTACCTGATTAGGTAGCATTGTATGCAGTGCCCAGATTCCTGTAACTAAGGAAATTGTCTTTACTGCTTAATTGTTGCTGTTTTATACTAGGTAGTGCCTTTATTTTAGGTTGGGAATTGCGCAGATCCTCAATGCATTTATCTTTTAATAAGGGGGAATGGAGCATCTAAACCATGTGAGGAAAGATACTTTCCAAACATACTTCACATCACAGAGTTTTGTGTTGGAGCTAAAAGACTATCCCACTCCCCAAGAACTCCCTTGTACATTCGATTAAGTTGGGGCTCTTACAAACACAGCCATGATGTAGTTCCCCTGTGCCCATTTCAAAATAACTGTGGAAGAACAATGTTCTGTATTTTTAAAGATGCTTCAGAAAATTACAGTAAGTGTTCAGTGGCTGAATGTAGTCTCTGCAGGATACAGCATAGGATGTCTCACCAACTTAAGCATTATCAAAATTATGTAAAACAAATCTGTAGAAACATACGAAGTTTCCCATCTCTGTTCTGCTCCATGATATTTTTCAGTTTGAACATGTACACATGGTCTGTATATGTATTGTTTTATCCAAATGTATTTTTGACTCTTCTTTCCTGTATCACTGGGTTAATTTTGCAGCAAAACTCCCTTGCTACATCTAGCACCTCTGTAGCTTTGTAAGCAGTTACACTTGTTCATTTACAGGCTGTAATGTATCTGCTCTGAGACACTGATCTGTTCTGAAAGCAACATATTGAAAACAGAATATTTAAAAGCCATGATTAATAACCTCCATTTCGACTGCTAGCATTCTGTCCCAAATTATATTTCTGAAAACAGAAATAGATTTTATATATTCTGACTGTCATGGCCTACTTTGATTATTCAGTTACTTAATCTGTATAGTACATTTCATGCTTTTTGTACTCATGGTAACCATTTAGAAAATCTCTTAACCTGGCAGCTGTTAGCTTTACATTATTATTTCTCCCCAGAACAGTATTCTCAAAAGTGGAAATGCAGAAGAGGAGGCTTCTCTGTTCATTTTTAGTACATAAGCAAAAGGCTGCTTTTTAAAAACAATGCCATCGGCTGCTCCTCTTTGAAATTGGAGTACCCTAATGTATTCTCAGCACTTTGGACAGGAAGGCCACCTGCTTATCTCTGCTTGATATTTGTGCTTTTGCAAATATTTCTTTGCCCTTGACTGCCTTGTGCTGAGTACTTGTACACTAAGCATCATGAATTATTATGAGCTTTTTTCCAGTTTCAGATATTCTGAACTTGAGAATGCTCAAAAGCAACAAGGAATTTATAACAATGGTGTTATTTTTATTGGCTTATATTTAGATCTTAAAAGTGTTTAACGAAATATTGTATAAATGATTGTTATAGCACTTATATTTTGGTTAATAAGCTCATTCCTATTTCAAAAAATAGGGAAATTGAGGTAAAGAGTTGAAGAGGCCTATTCAGGGTTACAGAGCATGTCTTAAAACACATTAATGATTTCAAGTGTTCTGCATTAGAAACACAAGGCTACATGTGTTTCTAATATGTATCTGCATTTTTTAATGGAGTATTAGGCAGCAGGACAGTATAATTACTTGCCTGTTATGTTTGGAATATGACTGTGCTGTCCCTTTGAAGATAAAGGTTTTGTAATCATAACAATAAGCTTGATATCATTAATAAAAAATCCTTTAAAGTTGGACAACTGGGATAAATTGTGCTCTGAATTTTTTGCTTTTGAATTTAACAATGCCCCCTTTTTTAAGAAAAAATTGATTATTATTTATTGTGATTTTAGTTACCTTACTGCTCATACTGATTCTGAAGGAGACTCCGAGGAAGAAAAGAGATGTATGAAATCACCTGATGCCATGGTGAAATCAGAAGAAGATGAAGACTTACTTAATTTTTTACAGCAGGTGGACAATTTGCACAAGGGTTCAGACGATGATAAAAAGGAGGGCTTCAGGCTGCTGCTTGAGAAAGATGACAAGGTATTATGGATAAACAATATTATGTTGCTATTAACTTATGCTTTGCACTGCTTTTGAGAGCTTTATGAAAGCTTTAAAATGCACATAGAAATGGAAGATGAAATTTCAAGCATATATTTAAAATACAGTGAAAAAGCGGTATTTCAAAGTGGTGTCAATATCCATGTTATGTGGGCATAGGAGGTCTACTATTTTATATCCCATTCTAATTCAATAACTTTGAGGCTTTGTTTGACACAGGAATTCTTGCACACAACAAAGAAAACTGGTGGGGTTTTTTTCTTTGTGAATGATACTTACTTCTGCTGGTTTTGGAATAGTCTGTGTGAGAAAATCCTGTAGAATTAAGTAGTAACCAGACCTACTGTTCTCAAACTATGAGCATCTAGTCTGCTCATACCTTTCTGATATCCTTCACGTGAATTTTCCCTTTGACTTTACTGGGCCCATATGTAACTCCAGATAAAATTTAAAGGCGGTTTGATGTGCAGCGCTTAGCTCAGTGTACCATTTTATTCTGGTTTGGCAAGCATTAGTTCTGATTGTATTTTCATCTGAATATTGGAATACCAAGAAAGGTAGATGAGATCTTAATTGTGAGTGAGTGTGGTGCTTATGGCCTCCCTAAAGAAAATACACATCACTTTGTTGAGGGATTTGTTGTGCTTTACTGGATTACTTTGTAAATGTTTATATTTAAAGAAATTTAAACTGACTTATAAAATAAAACCTTTTTAGACGGTCTAGGGTATTTCCGAAAGCTGTGTTCGCTTTCTGTCATGGAAAATTGGTCAATTGGTTCTCACATAAACTAAAAGTAGTAGGTAGAAGCGTGGAAAATTTAAAAAAAAATATGCCATGTTCTGATTACTTGCTTTAAGCAAGTTATTAGTTTTAAGCATTATGAAAGTAAACTGTTCAAATCACGTTCTGATCAGTTTAATTATGTACCTGTCCTCTACTTTCAGTACGAAAACTGTGTGGATTTTCTTTGGAGACTTGCACGTGCTTACGGAGATCTGTTTGAGATGACTACTGATGCTGAGGAGAAGAGGAAATATGTAACTGATGGTAAGCACAGGAAAAATGTTTATGTAGAATGCCATCTGAATGTAGTGAAACGTGCTTTGAACTTCAGTTATCTTTTCTAATATAAGAAATTTGCTGTCCAATAAATGGGAGCGTTTGTACTGTAATGATGATGTTTTGTGCTGTAAACCACCACAGTTTACAACTTCAGTTCATTCTTTCCTCACTGAGAGATCCAAAATCAGTGGCAGAGAAGTATTATGGCTCATAATTGGAGGCTGTTGTCTCTGCAGATTGCCTTAAAATCCTGTATTTTGTTCAGAAACAGATGGATACAGAATGTGAAAAAACCCAGATGCTGTCAGCACAGTTTCTTAATTACATCTTTGGGAGAGCAAGGGGAATAAATAAATGCTGAGGCTGGGTCAAGGTTTGTTTTTCTGCTTTCCTGTGGTAAGGAGCACTCCTGCATATCAGCAGCCTCTTTTGTGGTGATGGTGCGGATGAAACTTTGTGAATCTGGAGGAACTGTTAACCAGAAACAGAAGTCATCTGTGACGATTGATGTTGCTTCCAGACATCTCTCCCCATGTGTCCTGTTTGACAACTTAATCTCTCTCTCTCTCTAAGATTCTGATTTTCTTTTTCATAGCACTTTTTTTTGTTGTTGTTGCTTTTAAAAGCATTGCCTTTGTTTCACTGTCTGGGTGGATATTAACTAGAGGTACAGTTTGTTCCTCTTTTTATTTTGGGCCTTCGTTTTATTACATTAAAACCTACATCTTCTCTACCCTGTGTCACTCTCCTCCAGTCAAGGCATTGTTCTTAAAATAATCATTTTTGCCTTTATCTGGGAGTACTTCTCTCTCTCTTTTGTCTCTCCATTGCCTCTCCCTTTTTTGCTGCACCAAATCAGGTTTTGTAAGTCTAATCCAAGTCAGGGTTATTTTGTCTTTTGTGACACTTCTTACTGGCTTTTTGTTCTGTTGGCAGTGACAATGTCACTGCCAAAGCAGTTTTGGCTGTCCTTTGTCATCCTTAAAGGCAGTGTCATGCCTTCATGCTGTTGTAACATATTCCACAGACAACCTCAGCTTGTTCAAGGTCCTTTCTTGTTCCCATCCTTTTGTCATCTAAATACTCCTGAGGACTTGCACTGTCTTAGCTACTTAATTGATACTGTCTTTGCTTTAGTAGCAACTTGGCTTCTTTGTATATAAATCCTACAGTGCAGTGAGAATTATGACACAAAATAAATAAAAACAGTAAATTTTGTTGTTGGATCCTTTGCTTTTACCAATGACTGGACTTGAAGCTGGCCAGGACTGTGGGGGACAATAAAAAAAGTTTTTTCAAATGTATTAATGGCAATAGGCAGTGTAAAAATAACATCAGCCCATTACAGGATGAGGGTGGTCACCTCACAGACAGGCACATGGACAAGACAGAGATGTTTAATGCATTCTTTGCCTCTGCCTTCAACAAGGATGATGGACCAAGGGGTTCTCAGTGCCCTAAGCTGGAGGACCATGACTGCAAGAATGATCAATTCCAGTTGACCTGGAAATTGTGCAGGATCTGCTGCTCCAGCTGGATCCCTGCAAGTCCATGGGGCCTGGTGGGATTCATCCAGCAATCCTCAAAGAGCTAGTTCGTGTCATCTCAAAACCTCTCCTGATGATTTTTGAGCAGTCTTGAGAATCTGGAGAGGTCCAGCTGACTGGAAGCTGGCAAACATTGTTCTGATTTTCAAAAAGGGCAAGAAAGAGGACCCTGGCAACTACAGGTCTGTCAATCCCACTTCAGTGCCTGGTAGTTATGGAGAAGATTATTCTGGGAGGTATTGAAAAACATCTGGAGGACAGTGCGGTCATTGGTCACAGCTGGCATGGCATCATGGGAGAAAAGTCCTACTTATCAAACCTGATTTTTTTTTATGACATAGTAACCCACCTAGTTGATCAAGGGAAGCCAGTTGATGTAATCTTTTTGGATTTCAGTAAAGCTTTTGATACTGTCTCTCACAGGATCCTTCTGGACAAAATGTCCAGCACACAGCTGGATAAACACATCATGGGATGGGTGAGCAACTGGTCCATGGGTCGGGCACAAAGGGGTGCAGGGAATGGGGTGATATCAGACTGGGGATCTGTCACTAGTGGGGTTCCACAGGGCTCCATCCTCGGCCCTCTGCTCTTCAACATCTTCATAAATGACTTGGACACAGGACTGGAAGGGATACAGAGAAAGTTCACAGAGGATACAAAACTGGGACAAGCTGTTGACTCTCTCAAGGGCAGGGAGGCCCTGCAGAGAGACCTCAACAAATCAGAGGGCTAGGCAGTCACCAACTGTATGAATTTCAAAAAGGGAAAGAGCTGGATTCTACACCTGGGACGGGACAACCCTGGATGTATGGACAGGCTGGGGAATGAGATGCTGGGAAGCAGTGTCATGGATCCTGGTCACTGGCAAGTTGAACATGAGCCAGCAGTGCCGTGGCAGCCAGGAGGGCCAGCTGTATCCTGAGGGGCATCAGGCACAGCACCTCCAGCCAGGCAAGGGAGGGGATTGTCCCACTCTGCTCTGCACTGGGGCAGCCTCACCTCGAGTGCTGGGGACAGCTTTGGGTGCCATAATATGAGGATGTGTAGCTATTAGAGAGCATCCAGAGGAGGGTAATGAGGATGGTGAAGGGCCGTGAGGGGAAGCCGTATGAGGAGCAGCTGAGGGCTCTTGGTCTGTTCAGCCTGGAGGAGACTGAGGGGAGACCTCACTGCAGTTACAGTGAGGGGAAGAGGAGAGGCAGACACTGATCTCTTCTCTGTGGTGACCAGTGACAGGGCCCAAGGAAATGACCTGAATTTGTGTCAGGATAAGTTTAGGTCAGATATCAGGAAAAGATTCTTCACCCAGAGGATGGTTGGGCACTGGAACAGGCTACCCAGGGAAGTGGTCACAGCACCAGCCTGACAGAGTTCAAGAAGCATTTGGACAATGCTCTCAGGCACATGGTGTGACTCTTTGGGGTGGTCCTGTGCAGGGCCAGGAGTTGGATTCGATGATCCTTGTAGGTCCTTTCCAACTCGGCTTGTTCTGTGATTCTGTGACTGCATGTAACCTCAGCTGATGAACAATAATGGCATCGTAAAAGACAGGGAGAGATAAAGAATCATGGAATGAAAGTGGGCCTTAGGTGTTGAGTAACCAGCCTAGTTTGGCTCATTCTCATGAAGTGGGGGTGGCAGCAGCCTTTTTCATCTCAGTTTTTGGAAGTGCTGCAGAGGGATTGAGACTGCAGGAGAGCTGGCTGCAGTTTCCTGGTTATTTTTCATTCCACTGGGTTGGAGGACTGTGTATGCTATTCTTTGTTTTTATGAAGTTAACTTACAATACAGAAATGTCAGTGCAGCTTAATTGGTTGCAGCTGAGACTCTGCAAACAGCCAGCATCTCATCTGAACTTCTTACTGGGAGTGTGGGTTTGATCAAATCACCTACTGTCATCTTTATTCAGTTAAAAGTGGAACTTAAGGGAAATCTTCATGCTAGAAAGAAACTTCAACTAGTTTATTCCTGTACGCAAGGCAGGAAACAGCTTTGCTGGTTCTTCTGACAGGTGCTTGTCTGACCTGCTTTAAAGGCTCTTCAGTCTTACAGATGACATGGCCTCCTTTGCCGGTCCAGTCCAATCCCTGCCTGATTTAACTGCATTTGAATTGAATTTTAAAGGAAAATACTAAAATTGCATATGTATTTTATATATACTTGTATGTAAGTGCATGTCTATGTAAATGAAGTAAAGCCAGGATGTTATATTGTTCATCTAAATGTTTCTAAGAATAGGAAGCAATTTCTCTGCTGCTACAGTAAATCAGATTGCTTTGTTCTTGGGAGTCACCTAAAACGTGGAAAAGTACAATAAATCCTTTCATATATTGTACTCCATTTATAGGAAAGATTAAAGCTGAAAAGGCTGTTCAGCTGGATGCTGGGAGTGCTGAGAGTCACCAGTGGTAAGCTTGAGAATGTTTTTACAAACTTGTGTGTATTTATCAAATCCAACAAAAAACCCTCCAGCGTGACATCAGTTTCATAAATTAGTCATTAATATTTTTTCATAGTTTTATGGAACTCAGTTATCACCAATTGCAACTAAAGGTTACATTGAAATATTCTGTGAATCATTTACTATAGCATGTGAAACAACTCAATAACCATACTTCAGTATGTACTGTGAAATGTAGATGAGAGTATTTGCTTAAGCCACTATTTTATTGCTCAGAGAAGCCATAGTTTTCCATTTACCTTCCCTTTCAAGAATTCACAAAATAATGTCATTTGACCTTGAATTTTGTCCTTCCGTTTTCTTGTAATAGTCTAAATGGTAATAATTAAAAAGATACATAGAGGACTCTGGAAATTTGAATTAACTTATTGGTTTTTGTTTTACCGCATAGTTTTCCTCCAAGCTTGACACTTAGTTTAGTTTTGTAGACCTTGCCAGAACTAACAAACTCTGCAAATGTAAATATTTTTTTTTCAAATCGACATTATCAGGTAAAAGATAATTCTGCTGAGTTCCAGCTGATAGTTCCTTACCTTAGTATTTTATTAATAAATTGTACTGAGCTCCTGATTTCTTTTCTAATATTATTAGCTTTTCCTTTCCATTTTGGTTTCTACAGTCTTCATTAATTTTGTCATTGCACTTGTGGGGTGGGATTTCACTAAACTTCTGCATATCTAAGCCAAATACTTTTATCCCAGGCTCCTTTCACAATCTAAAAAGAAGAGCCACTTCTGGAGTGCAGCTCACTGGAGTCAATTTTGCCCATTTAGTCTTGCTCGAGGGTGAGATGAATTCCTCCTGGGGCTCAGTTGACAACATCTCCATTGCCGACAAAGGGAGCACATGTCAGCTATCTCAGGTTTAGGTACTTGTTTAGACACAGATACTGTCATTTAATTAGGTAATTCTCTGTCTTGCTTTCTCTCTTTCTGAAAGCAATTTACAGCCATTTCTGCTCTTTGCTTGACCACAGTCATGGCCACTGCCTCAGGGTAATGCTGGTGTACCCCTTCAGCTAGAACTATGTGTATAAACAACCACAAAATCCCCTTCAGATATGAATCCTGCCCCTCCCTTCCTCCTCAGCCCACAAGACTGACAAAATATCCTAGTATAAATACAGCTTCACTGGCAGAAACTGTGCTGATAAAACCTTACATATTGTTCAGGGAGATGTAGGTGGTCTGCTGGACTTCACATGTGAGATCCTGTACTGGCAGGCACATCTAGCAGGGGAAGAATTATGAGTGTAAGGAGATGTGTTCCAGAGGTTAGCTCAGAAAGCCGAATTGAGAGGTTTCAGAGGAAAATCTTACTTTTTTTAAGCTACTGCTTCTTGTAACAGGCAGTGGATTTCTGTATGGTTTGCAGTTTTCATCCTTCATGTATCTGGGGTTGCAAGTGAACATGAGGTTTTTATCAGTTTATCAGTTTTTATCAGTTATTGTTCGACTGATGTCTTTCTAGAGGTATAAATGGACACTATGGATTAAAATAGTTGACTGTAATATTCTTTTCTGAATATATTATCTGCTTCTCTGTATTTTCTGAAATCTTTCTGACTTGATGTGCGATTTTTAAAGTGCGATGTAAGTGTAATGGTTATGCCAATCTAACTGAGGCTCTAAATACTGGGCAGAATGGACTTCCGTGCTCCAGAGAGGCATTGGTATATTCTTGTTTAGCATAATAGTTGTTGTTCAACCTGTGGTCCCAGTAGATATTTTTCTGCTGTGCTGCTACTTAACCAGTTGGAGTAGTTTTTAAACTTTTTTTAAAACTTTATTTATTCTGTTTTATTCTTTATAAAGTATTTTACACACATTTAATTGATTTCATGTTTATTTCCGACCATTTCTCAGGTTTGAAACCATTTAGGTTTGTAAATGCATCCCCTCACAGACTAACATTTTATTTCAAAAGTGTTTTGTTGTTTTGTGGATTTTTAAAAATCATTGACTTCATTAATGAAATTACTGAATGATAATGGACCCAGCACTAAACTTTGGGTGGCACCTGTAGTGATGCTCAGGTTCACATGAACCTGATTCTGCAACCATCTCTACAGATGATTTAATCTTAAACAGTGTTTCCATGATTAGAGGAACATCAGGTAGGACAAAGTCAAAGGCCACATAAACAAGGTATATCTCATTTGTTGCATTCCTCTTGTAGTCCAGGCTTTTTTATCTTGCCAGAATTCTTTTTTTATACTATTTGTTCACAAAAACCTTGTGTTTACTGTTTTGTATGCTTATGGACTTCTAGAATAATTTATCCTGGAATGTCTTCAGTTTAGGCTGGTTTGCCTGTAACACTCCTTCTCCTTCTCCTTCTCCTTCTCCTTCTCCTTCTCCTTCTCCTTCTCCTTCTCCTTCTCCTCCTCCCTGATAGCAGCTATGTTTGTCATTTTACTTGCTGTTGGGGCTTTCTGCATTACCCACAAGACTTTGGTAGTCAACCGTGTGTCAGATCTATATTGTTTGAGTCTGGCCGAATACAAATTTTTGCACTTTGTCTAAATATTATTTCACATGTTAATGCCCGTGAACAGGAAATAGACTTCAGGGAATCTTCCCTGTAAAAACTGTGCTCTCAAAGTTGTACGCAAACAGAATTTTACCTAAGGTTATAAATAGATAAGACTGTATATGAACAGAAAACAGTACAATACAATTAAGTTATTAATAAATAATACGTGAAAGTAATATGAAATACATAGTTAATAAGAATGATAATAAGAGAGAAAAGAACTGAAACAAAAAAATAAATATTTATACAAAAAATGCTAGGATCACTAGTGGGTGATCAAGATCAGAGATGAAGGGCAGTACCCAGCCCCCTGTGGACACCTGGATGTACTGTGTCTATTATATGTGCCTACATGTGAGCAAGGGCCTGGTCCTGCACTTACAGGGGATGGAGAGTTGAAAGGCAGCGTGTGCCATTTGATGTACCAGGATACTTGCATGGCATGGCAGATATCACACAGGACCTTTAGGGTCTCTACACTTCCAGGCCAGCATCCAGAAGTGGTGGGTGGGAAACCCTAGGGCATCTCCAGTGGCAGCAGGCAGCTGTGTCCAGGCAGGGATCCTGTGAATTGAACTGTAATAGGAGATTAGATACACAGAAGAGAAGCTCAGCGTCAGTGCAGGCTCACTGTGAAAGCAGTGCAGTCTCAGACCAAAATCCTTCCTTTTCATCTCACTGCCAACGTAGAATTTTCTAAAGCTGTACAAGGTAAATAATCTTAGCCTATGTAAGATGAGCCCATCTGTTTGTTACACGTAAGGCTATGTCTCAGTCTGTATCAGCTATTGATGAGCAAGCTATTTTTCTGACTTTGACTGAAGAAAGTTTTTGTTGATGTCTTACTAATCTGTACTTTCTGATTTGTGAGGGGTTTTGATATTTCCAATCAGCACAACTGAGGTGTTCACTCATGTTTGGTATAGCTGCTATCTATGTTGCCCACTCATACATTATTTCTAATGTTCTCTTAAACTGTTTAATATATTATGGTTTACTAAGTGAGTGAGGATTAAATGATAGCCTATTCTTTTCCTGGTCCTGTACCTTGCTCTCTACTTACACTTAACCCTTGTGGAGCAGCGGGAATATAAATGAGGAAGAAATTGAATTCAGCCTCCTTGGTTTCAACTTTTGCCATTATTTCCTCATTGCTAATTGTTCAGCTTTTTTTTTTTTTTTTTTTTTTTTTTTTTACTTCTGGTGTATTTATAGAACCTCTTCTTACTGTCTTACCAATATCCCTAGCTCAGATGTATGGTCTTGTTTTCATTTTTGGAGTGAATTTCTTTTGGGTTTCAAGTTAATTAAAAATTCCTCACTGGAGCTGAATTAATCTTTAAAACTATTCCCTGCTATGACTAAGGAGTCATTTGCAGTTGTGCTGTTGAATAGCGTCTCTTACTAAATCTTCTATTAGAACTTTTTCTAACGTGGCATTTCTTAATGATTTCATTGTTCTCATTAAAAATGTACACTGTGCCTGTCAAGCAATCGTTAGGTCTATGGACCTGTTTGGAAGTTTCTTTTGGAAGCTTATCCCTGCTGCTTGAAAGCTCTATCTACCTAGTAAACAAGTTCTTGCAACACCTTGACCCACATTATTGTCCTAGTGTAGGCAGAGTTATACAAGCAAAAACATCCCTTTTCCAGAGCAGGTATTTTTCTGTTTTGTGGAACTGCTATAAGGTGTCTGCAAGATGGAACACATTTTTTGTGTCCACCAACAGAATTTAGTGGAATGATTCCATGAGCAAACTCTTGCTAACATAGGCCTAAAGTTCAGCTGTCTTGCCTTCGTTTTCATACTTACTTCAGTTAAGAACAAAAGATGCCATATATCTTCTTAGTATATCACCTATAATTTTCTGTAAAACTGTATCGAAAAATATATCAACACTCCAACTGTTCAACTTACTGATCAGAATACTAACAAGTAACCAGTATTCAGCCTCAAATTAAATTTGATAAAACATATACAGAACAAAGAAAGCAAATTATCTTGAAGTAGTCAGTTGGTTTTGGTAATGAATTGCAGCTGCAAATAATTTTCATATCTGAATCCAGATTTTTGAAAACCTGTGATCATACTTAATCTCATAGCTGCCAATGAGATCAAAAACCTTCAGACTTTTTGAATGTTGACCTCTAAATAACTGAAGTAAATGGCAACACTGGAAAGGAAAAACATAGCTGTAGCTTTTTATTATTTGTATGAACACCCTAAAGAAAGGCAGAGTAAATATTCTAAGTGATTTGTGGCTTTATTCAGCCGGTGTAAATTTTTCAAGTTGTAGAGGAACTTGCATGCAAAAGTTGTCATTAGCCATTGCAGGTCCTCTTGTTTTTTGCAAGCCTCAAACAAATTCATTTTGTGGGTCAGTGATTCCCAAAGGACAGCAGTGAATCCTCGCAGCTCATCTTGGATCATGGAGCATCTTTATCCCCCAGATTTTAATTAGAAGTGCTGTGCCAACAATTTGGTGCTATAGTTGCTTTACAGTTGTGCTGCTTTACAACTTTACAGTTACAGGAAACAAAATGTAGATGCCTATGAACAGTGCTTTTATTTAGAAGTAAGCAATCACTTCTAAATTCTTTTGCAAAACCAGTGATTTTTTTATATTTGTGGGCGGTCTGTTGCTGTTTCTTCTCTAAGAGTTTGGAAGAGCTCTGGAAGGTTTCTCTGCTGTTGCCCAGATCCCCACACTTCCTTTTTTGCTGACGAGAACTTGTTACAGACTTTGCAAAGAACAAAAATGTTACTGTTATGGCCAGTTTTCAGGACATTTACTTAAAAAGATAATTCTTTGCATTGAGCTTGGGTTTGTTTGCCACAAGCAAACTTGGTGCTGCCGTTGAATTTGTGTTACTCTCTAGAACTCACCTGCTGATGGGAGTCATACAGCATGTGTCTCATTTAGGTGGAAGTGAAGTTAGCAAGTGGAAACCCGGTAGCTTTAAGTGAAGACACCTTGTGAACACACCTGCCTCCAAGAGTTTTCTCTGTCATGTGTATGAGTATTAGTCAGAAGCGCAGATATTTTCGCAAGACCTAGGTTTGCCATGGAAATGAATTCCAGAGCTTAGGGGCAGTCTCTCTGGCAGGCAACACTACAGAAGAGTAGCGCAGATTGGTTCTGTTGAGGACACAAATAATCACCATTTGGGTGTTTTGGCGATTTTGCGCAAGCTTCCCACTAAAAAGTGAACACGCCATCTCAGAATTCTAACAGATCATTTGTCAAGTTTATAAGGTGCGATGACATAAAAAGAGTTCTTCAATGAAACAAAATTCTTCAAAATTTTGGAATATGTTGTAGGATATGGTCATACTACCAAGAACTTTTAAAATTAAATCCTCATCTGTTTCTAACTAAATGCTTGTTACCTGCTTCCCTTAATTATCCCTTATTTAGACTTAGACAAGGCAGATAACTTGCAAGCGACAAGCATCTGTTTCTACCATGCAGTCTGATTTTTCAGGAATTGATAGTTTGTGCAGAAATACAAGGCTTCCAGCTACTAGTTTTTTGCCCTGTATTTGATTCATGTGAAAACCAAAGAAATTTTACAGCAATCTTTGTAATTATGCATAATCTTAGTCAGTAATCCTTGAATTACTTAATTTTTTTTGTAAAAATAATTTTAAAATTTCAAATTCAGAAGCCATTTCTCAAAAGCTGTAAGTTGTCCTGTAGTAAGTGGATCAGTGAAACACTGCAGCATACTCATGCAAGTGCCAAGGAAGAAGGTTTGACATGTGAGAAGATCTGTTTACTACAAGCTTTTTGCCAGAATGGTCACAGAGGAAATCATTCTGACAACCTAATGATCCCTATTATATTTCTGTTAAGAATTGTTATGTTACTGTCCCTGAAAACTATTGTTTCACTCTGTTTCCACATTTGTGACGACTATCCTGCTAATTTCTTCAAGATTGTATTTCCATCTGTAACAACTGTCTGTTATAAAAATAAAAGTTAAATTTCTGGAAACAGGAATTTAATACAGTTGTGGATTTCAGAATGCAGAAGGAATGCAGAACATGGCATCCACATGTTCTACTAGTGAACTTCTGTGAAAACGCATTAACACCAGCATTCTTCCTTGATTTGGTATACTGCATCTGTTGCAATAAATTAAGCTAGAATTCTGAATGTCCTTACCTTTGAGGATTTTTATACCCAAATAGGGGTTTTTTTCCCATGTTTTTGCAAGTGTTACCTGCACGAGTGTATGCTACATCTGATGTTTCCCTGGAGCTCAGCTTCAATGCTCTGGTGAATTTTTAATATGAAAAGTGTATTTCTGTAAATTTCTACAGTGTAGACTCAGTTATATTCCAAGAAGAAGGAAAGGGAAATGAAATCTCTGTTAACAAAAAAATCTTCACAAACAAAATTCACCTAAACACTTCACTTTGCACCCTGGCACATCTGACTTCGTGTGTTGGCAGTCTTGCACATTTCTCAGCCACTGCTTCCATACCCCCATGACGATGGCCATATCAAACCAATACCTTTCCATGGAAACTTTGTGTCAGATGCATTTTTGTAGATTAAATATTTTGGTAGCAAAGTGATACAATATGAAGTATGCAAAACTGGGATCTCAGGAGGGGCAATGCAACAAGGATCACAATCAGTAATTTAAGTTGCAAAATCTCCCTACGTAGAAATTCGTATCTCAATGAAATCATGTTAAAAAGAAATCCTGCAGGTCTCACTGCATTGCAGAGACTGTCAGAATATGTAAGTGGGTGAAACTGGTGAGGGAGTCGGGGGCTAAAAAATAGGATGGCATGCACAGAACTGAGCCATGCAGAGATGGGGAGATGCAAGAACACATTTAGAACTGGAATGGAAATGAACTTTCTTTTCACTGGGCCTCTTGTGTGCTGCCCACACATTAGCCTTTGCTCACAGTACTTTGCATATTAAATATTTTTCAGATGAAGAGGAGGGAGTGAAAACCAGTTATGAAACAGATAAATTCTTTTGTGGAGGTAAATATCACAAACTCTCCTCCTATTTGCAAGGTCTCACCAGTCATAATTTAAAAAATTGATATTTTTTCTTTCTTATTGATACTGGGATGCTAAAATGGAGATCTAGATTTCCAAATGTAAGCCCTGTACCCACACATTTCCAAGTGATGGGTACATGACATAAAAGGTTGTTTAGATTTCAAATATATAAAAGGGTATATAGAGGAGGAAGAAAACAAGTCTGGGAAGATGCATGTTATTTCTGATTTTGGCCATGTGAAATTTACCAGGGGAAAGGTGAATAAAGCTGTATTTAAATGCCCTAGTGTGGCTTAATTGTAATTTGAGACTTCAAAATCTTTTCTGTAAATCTGTTGCATGTAGAATAAGCTGTGGTTGACAGAGTCTTAAGTGTTAGTATCATTTTTGGTATTAAAATTCAAATTGGCTTGATAAAATTATTGGATCAACCTGCTGCTCTTCTTTGTCTGTACTTGGCATTCATCTCTTTCAACCATAGTGTCTTGTAAGTCTGAGTTTCAGGACATCATTTATGACACAGGAACGTGGCACTGGTCATGTTATACTGAGTTTGATCGGGTTTGTGCTTATTAAAAGTTTGTTAATTGTGGGTGATTAATCATACGGTTCTACACTGTATTCAGTAACTTTTCTTCCATCTGGGAATAACATATTTCTACACCAACCAAAGTACTGTGTGTGTCTTAATGAGGTAATTATTGTTGTGTTTATTTAGATGAATGTGTCTGGGGCTGGTTTTTTTACATTACCAAGGAGTAACATCAGCTCAGCAAACAGGTCATTCCTGACAGCTCTTCATTGATACGATTTCCTCTTTATTTTTCTCTGTGAAGGCACTGTAAGCAGTACTCTAATGTTCAAAGGGTGTGAGGGAGGCAGTGGTTGTGGAGAGAACCAGTATCACTTGCTCTACGAACAGACATGTGCTTTTTATCCATTTCATTAGATATTTGCACGTCGTTGTGTGATAATGTTTTTCGTATTCCCCCTGTCACCACGAGATGGGGCAGGTGACCAGGGAGCGCCAGGGCCGCGACTGCGGAAAGAATGACACGAGCCAGATGGAAGTGTTTCTGGTTACTCCCTGCCTTGTTTTCCTTAGGTCATTTTCTTCAGCATGAGAGTGGTGAGGCACTGGAACAGATTGCCCCGAGAATGGACATAACTGGAAGTATTCAAGGGATGGGGCTGGATGGGGCTTTCAACAGCCTGGTCTAGTGGAAGGTGTCCCTGCCCATGGAAGGGCTGTTGGAACTCGAGGATCTTTAAGGTCCCTTCCAACCTAAACCATTCAGTGATTAACATTACCCTTTGCACCACTGAAAATAAAATTTGCCTTGCGTTTTAAACTATTTGAAAATTATTTAAAATGTCTAAAAATTCTTTTCAGGAAAAACAGGACACGTTTTTGTTTTGTTTTGTTTTGTTTTGTTTTGTTTTGGGGGGCTTTGAGGGTTCTTTTAGAAATGAAATGAATATCCAAAATGAACTTCAAAAATGAAACAATAATTTATATCGATTGGCTATCTAGCCCATTTCAGAAGTATAAAATCTAAAAAAAAAGACCAAACAAATTTTAAAAAACCAATCAAAACACAACAACAAACCAAAAATAAATAAAAAACAACAAAAAAAACACAACAAAAAAACCCCCCAAAAACAAACCAACAAAAAAACAAAAGAAAAAACAAACCANATAACTGGAAGTATTCAAGGGATGGGGCTGGATGGGGCTTTCAACAGCCTGGTCTAGTGGAAGGTGTCCCTGCCCATGGAAGGGCTGTTGGAACTCGAGGATCTTTAAGGTCCCTTCCAACCTAAACCATTCAGTGATTAACATTACCCTTTGCACCACTGAAAATAAAATTTGCCTTGCGTTTTAAACTATTTGAAAATTATTTAAAATGTCTAAAAATTCTTTTCAGGAAAAACAGGACACGTTTTTGTTTTGTTTTGTTTTGTTTTGTTTTGTTTTTGGGGGCTTTGAGGGTTCTTTTAGAAATGAAATGAATATCCAAAATGAACTTCAAAAATGAAACAATAATTTATATCGATTGGCTATCTAGCCCATTTCAGAAGTATAAAATCTAAAAAAAAAGACCAAACAAATTTTAAAAAACCAATCAAAACACAACAACAAACCAAAAATAAATAAAAAACAACAAAAA
>WEIT01020478.1:46339-59074 GCA_013389985.1 Dryoscopus gambensis | reverse complement strand
ATCCGGATGTGTTTATAACAAGAGTAACAGAGCTTTGGAAAATATGATTTACAAGGAAAGAGTGAAACATGGTTTTATTCTGCTGAAGGAAACTCTGATTGGGGCATAGTCAAAGAAAAGGTAGCTACAAATAGGAAGAAACTAACCTGTTTTTGTGTACACTGCTAACAGAAAAAAAAAAAGGTGTTAATTAAGTTACTATCAATAGAAAGACTAAAACTGCTAGTTTCCATTATTTGAGCCTCTTAAAAACAAGTTAGACAAGTGCCTGTAAAAAATTATGCAAGCATGGTCAATCCTCCTGGAAAACTGAAAGATTGTCTAGCTGACATTTTGAAGTATTCTTTTCCTTCCAGACATAGCTGTCCATTATTCCTAAGTGTATATCTGTTTTCTTTTGGGTCACCATTGGTTATGTTGGGCTCTGTGCTGGTTTTGGCTAGGGTAGAGTCCATTTTCATTGCAGTAGGTTGTATGGGGCTGCATCTTGGATTTGTGCTGAAAGCAGTGTTGAAAGCACAGGGATGTTACAGCTGCTGCTGCTGAGCAGTGCTTGCACAGTCAAGGCTTCTTCTGTTCCTCACACCACCATGCCAGTGAGCAGTGAGCAGGCTGGGGCTCGCAAGCATTTCAGAGGTGACACAACTAAGATAGCTGACCCCATCTAATCCAAGAGATATTCTATATTCATACCCTTTTCTGAGCATATGTCATCATGCTCAGTATATAAAGAAAGGGGAAGAGGAAGGAAGGGAGGAATGTTGGGAGTGAGGGCATTTGTCTTCCTCAGTGAACATCTAATGGATCCTGGCTGTGTGGGACTTGGATTCTGACTGTGGTTACACCACAACAGTTGCCCCTTGCACACCCTGCCAGCAGAGCAGATATTTTCATCTGACGTAGTACCTAGCCAATAAAAACAAAATGCTCTCTAAATATCCCTGAAAACCAAACAGAAAAATGACATTTTAATTGTAAATGCACTGTGATCTAAAATCTTAATGATTTTTTATAGCTTAAGGTGTAAGTTTCACAGCTAGGATTTTTTACCTAAAAATGGTCCAAAAAACCTGACTTCCCTAATACTTCACTTATTTATGATCATATATGTGACCTAAATAACATAAAGGGCTTTTTATATTCTTCTGAAAGATAAGAAGATGTTTCACTAACAAGAGATGGATCCTTCAAGAACACTAGTATATGTTCTTGAGGAGAAAGCCCTGTGAGAATTTAGGCTTAGTACTCAATCTAAAATGGAGACTTATTTCTCTGCATTTTTGAGGCATGTTCCATTTAATAGATGAGTTAAGGATAATATGTCTATGAAACAATATACAGACTTAAGTTGAATCTGGTTGATAATACCTTTTTACTGATTAAAGATTATTAGTTGTCAAAGATAGGATGCAAACCTTGCTGTTTATTTGAACCAAATACATTCTGATCTGTTTTTCCAATGTCCTTTGCAACATATTTTTCTGTGTGGCATATTTTTACTTCTGTCACNGGTTGATAATACCTTTTTACTGATTAAAGATTATTAGTTGTCAAAGATAGGATGCAAACCTTGCTGTTTATTTGAACCAAATACATTCTGATCTGTTTTTCCAATGTCCTTTGCAACATATTTTTCTGTGTGGCATATTTTTACTTCTGTCACATTTCTCCCTATTTTTTTTTTTTTTTAGGAGGAAAAAATATACTTTGAAAATAAAAGTTTCTCTCTTCAGGGGACTTTAGCTTGCTGTCTAATAAAACATAAATGACTGACAGACTAATCATGGTATAATCCTATAGTCATCTACGATATAACTGTGCTTACTAGTCCATTGTGTAACTTTGCTATTTTTGCATATTTTTTAAACTGTCTGTGAGAGTAATTGCCAGACAATGTTATAGAACTATAACCTCTACATATATTTGAAAACCCTAATATGATAGATGACAGAGTCCTTTAATTCTGTGTCTGCCTATTAGTCTATTCTATTGACCCTTTTTAGTTAGTTCTTTTCATACTTCAGAAAGAAGATAAATATTTATCATGTTCCACATGAAATCTAATATAAATGAGACCTTGGAAATTATAGCTCTATGTCCCCTATATATTTCATAATATGTGAAAACTACAGCTAGAGAAAAATGATTTCTAGAGATTTTAACTTAGTAAGTTACTGAGTGAGTAACTTCAAGACAGTATGCTCCAGCCTGTGAGTTTGTTACAACCAGACCTGTGTGAAGCTTAGTCAGTTATCTTTGCAGATGCTCGCAGGGATGTTTCATTTAGAGTTGATTCATACACATCAAATTCCAGCTGAGCTTAAACACTGTTTGAAACACAGGTTTCCATGGGCTAATGAGAACAAGCTGTTGTTTCAGATTAAGTTTCATGAATTTCTGGAAAGGTCTATGTGATAAAATAGTCAAGTTCTTCAGGACAGAACTATTGCAGTATTTGCTACTTTGGTTTCTTTAAAAAAATTGATTTTGGATTTTTCCTTTGTGTGTGTGTTTACAATGTATTCCATTCACAGTGCCTCTGTTAGGCATCAGGTAGCTAGGGAAGAAGAAAAATCTCTCTTGATCAGTTACTTGGATCCAATTTTTGTTTCTGTTTGTTTACTTTTCAGTTTTTCTTTGGCAGAATTTAATTAACAGCTGTAGTAATTATCAAGTTGAGGAACAGTGCGCTCTTCTCCACTGATTTGTTTTGTTTTGTTTTGAGTTTAGCTAATTACCACCATATCTATGGGTAGTAAGGAATTCTTTCCTAGACAGAAATTACAGTTGTTCTGATTTTGGCTTGTTTGATGATCTTTTTCCTATAGAAAAAAGGAACTCAATCACTTCAATCTCCTCTTTGGAAATGTCATACCAATAAATCTATTTATAGTCTCTACAGAGATCTTGTGAGACAACTGTAACTTTGATGCCTTTGATCCCTTTTTTTCAGATAACTGGTACTGGCACTGTACACCAATGTCTATAGATGCATCCTATCTTGGGTGTTTCTCAATGAAAGCTAATGGAATTTAGTCTTGTTAAAATTTCTCTTAACAGGAATTAAATTTTTTAATAATCCAAATACTCACTAATTTTTTACATTAAATAAATTGCCTACCTAGTTTTGTATTTTGCAATACCGTCTTCTAATATGACGCTTGTTTTATTATGCATGAAGTGAAATGATTCCCCTTTATTTTAGCATTTTAAAGATAATATTGTACATGATTTTATGAATACAAAATTATTTTTTCTAAGTTAAAATAACAAGTTAGCTAAGAAAAAGAATGGTACTAGAGAAAAGTTTTTGGATTATAGTAGAAATTATACCTATTCGGACATATGATACCTACAAGTGCCCTAGAGATAGAGGCAGGTGTCTCAGGAAGACCACAAAATGAGGCAGGAAATAGTAAGCTTGAGAATACCAACTGTCATGAATTTGCAAATTCCCAGTTCCCCAAAGAGTTTAGAAGGCATCAGTCATTGTTATGGGATAGAAAGTTTCTTTTTTAACAAGCCCAAATCACACTTTGCAGAAGCGAAGGGTCAGAGAATAAAATCAATTCCAGATAAATATAGAAACACCCCAAAAGAATATTTAAAAAAACTATTACTAACAGGTAAACCCCTCATCTTTAATAATTATTAAACCTTACTGTATGAAAGATTTTAGATGTGACTTTAGAAGGTCTGCTAAAGGGATTCTTTACACATCCTGGACATTGTTTTTCATGCACTGTCCTTCTTTGTTCTTCAGTTCCAAATATTTTGGTTAGTAGTATGTCTATCCAGATTTCTGGCAATGTTAAGAGCACAAGAAGATTATGTTCTTTTACAGCAGTCAATGTGTTGTGTTGATCCATTTATCAAAGATAGTACTTTTCAAAACCTGTTGCTCAGCATTACATAACCACCTATTTACATAGCATTTTAACTTGTTTTCCAGTATTTACAGCACTTCAACAGTAAAGTTAACATTTTTTTTTTCTGATTGTACATCACTTTTTAAATTAAGAAAATATTGTAAATGATTGTGAATAAGAACTATTTCAGGCCTTTAAAAATGTTTTTTTCTGGTTTAATAAAACTAAGTTGTCATAATTCAGGGTTTGAACAAGTTACGCAATATTTTACACAAGGAATTCTTGGGATCCATGAGAGTCATCATCATCATTTAAGAATGTTAAATCAATGAAACCCCCCATGTTTTCCTTTTCCAAGGTAAGGCATCATTTAGAGAAATCCTGGTTTGCTGTACAACACATTAGATTTGTGTCTGTGACAGGCCAAAGGGAATGCCTTCAATTTTCCAATATGACAAATAAATCCTTCTAATTTTTCTTTCTATTTTGTTTTCTAATTTCCAGCACAGGTTATCTGCCCTTTTAAAATCTATTTATACTTTCTTATACTGTCACTGTTCTAGTGTCCTGAACTGACTTCTGATTTTAAGAGTGGCATGACATTCTTGCATGATTGTAATTTAAGATAAAAATTACCAGTGTGGTACTTTGTTTCCTTAAAATAACCTTTATTTAAAAAAAATAAAATCAACTATCAGAAGAGTTAGCATTGTTGAGTATTAATGTGTGTTACTTATCGATAATTGGATTTAGATTGATTAGATTGGAAAGGTGTTTTCCTGACTTCACTATGAATTGTCTCTGGTTTCCATCTCATTCCATATCTTTTGAATAATTCCATTTTAATCAGCATTGAAGACACTTTACAATTATGTTCTTGCTGCCACAGATTCTATTAGGGTGATATTACATATAATTACAGGTGTCAAATTAAGTGCAAAAAAAATTTCACATCTCTAAATTTGTTGTCATAAGTAGAGTACTTAATTTTCATCTAATGTGTCACTAAATAGATCACAAGGACTGTCTGAGAGTATCTTATGCCTTTGAAAGTGACAATTTTTTGAAGTTAATTTCCTCTTTCAATGACCTATGAAATCATTATACTAAGCAATTCACTTAAGCAGCCCCTAGCTGTTCAATATTAATAGTGCAAATCTCTTCTCGAAGTCTTCTTAAGAGCTTTTAACAGCATTTGACTGACAGTATTTAGGTTGGTTCCGAGCTTCTATGTACAAGTGAAGCAATAGGTAAGTTGGACCCTTCTGGAAACAGGAAGGAGAACGTGATCTCTCTTGGGCATCTCTTGGGCTTCTTAAGGAGGAGAGCATGTCAGAGGCTGCAGAGGAACAGAGAGGAGGCAGCCACAGCACAGATGTGCAGCAACATACACTAATTGAAGGTCACTGAATTGAGTGGAAGGGATGTTTCACCAAGAAGAATTTAGCAGGCAGGAGAAAATTTGATTTGAAATAATTTTAATTTCCAGAATGAGCCTTTGAATTTTGTCTGTTTTAAAATTTAACATTTCTAATCCATAATCTAAAAAATTTAATTTTAATTTTTCGGGAGTTTGTTAGGAAGGCCAAGGCACATACTCTGACCAAGATTCTGTCACTAAGAAGTTTTACTCTTTTTGACTCAAGATGCAATGAACTAAAGGCCTATTTTTAATTCCATTATAATATTTTCTCCTCAGAGGATTTCTTGGCAAGAAATGAAGTTTGATGAGACAGCAGTAGAGCTTTCAGATCTGACACATGTGACTACTGTGAAAATCAGAAGAGCAGTTGTTGGAGATTAACCTTCCCTGACTCAAGGCTGATTGTACTGTTCATGCTAAATAAAATTTTATCTTTTTGATTCATATCTGTCAGCTTTCAATTGTTGATTCAGATATCACATAGTGTATCTATGATAGGCATGTACAATAGTCTCTCAATCATCACAGCAGATTGACAACCCATCATTCTGAAAAACAAGAAAGGGAAACAAAATCTTTGCTTTTCAAGATTAAAAGAAGAGAGGGTAAATTTCCTCTGAAAAGAATCAAGTTGCGGGAAGCATCAAAGCATTAAGTAATATACTTGATTGCCACTGTAGGTTTTGGAGTTTTTTTTATTTAGTGAATTGTAATTCTTGCAAGGGATTCAAAATGTAGAACAGTTATAGTGTTGTGGATACAGCCTATTACTTCAATTTTTTTCTCTGTAATATTTGGATGATAGTTCTAACCATCCCTAGAAGACTGTGGCACAAAAATAATTTTTAAAAGATTTTAGAATTATATATATTTCAAGAGTGAATGTTTTCACAAAATTAACAATCAGAGATGTATCTTCTTTTTTTTTTATTGTCTATGGCACCATCTTGATATTTTTCTTCACTTCCTAAATAATTTTTAGTTTTCAATTTTATTTGCTATATTTTATCTATTGACTGTAGATATTAAAATTCTTCATTCAAACTAAACAGCAATAGCTAAAGTAAAGTAATTTCTGTTGAGTCTCTGTGTCGAGCTTGCTTTTTTTCAGATATCAATGCACGATGAGGGGATCTGCATTACCAGAGTCTATCACACACTCTTAGTTTTACAGACATGAACAGTTTCACATATGAATTAGAGATGATATCTCTTCTATGGTCCTTCTGAGGCCTTGGGTTTTGTTTCAAACTCTTCTGGTCACACAGAGTTTGTTTAATAATGTTTAATACCAAAGTCAGTGAACTGAAAAGGTTTTGGAGTATGTATTGTCTATTGAATTCCTGTGTGGTTTTTTTTGCACTTCGTTGGAGTAGAACTGTGCTTTTCACCATAAAGAGACACAGACTGTCTGTAGTACCATGATAATCATTGTTTTGCCAAATTACAAGTAATAAGGATCTGACAAAGAAATTAGCAAAATCACAAATTACTTCAATAAATGTGAGCGACTAATTGTCTTGGTTTGAAAGACAGGTGCCTACTAAGGAAGGCAGGAGCCCCCCTTGGAATGGAAAATGTAACCCCCTTCCCTCTGAATTATTATAATTTTGAAATTAAGGGGCTTTCAGGCAAAGATATGACGAATAGGAATAACAGGACTTTACTTTTATATATATGTGTGTGTGTGTTTGTGTGTGTGTGTGTGTGTGTGTGTGTGTGTATAGATATATGTATATATAACCAGGCAAAGAAAACAACAATACCTAGGGCAGTAAGAACCAACAGAACCAACAGAACCAGAACGCAGTGACAGCCGCCTGGGCTGTCAGGCCCTTTCCCCTTTGGTGCAGTGACGGTCACAGCCGGCAGGGGCGCTCCGGAGCGAGCTCAGAGAGCACGTGGTAATGGCGGATGTGCCGGAGCCAGGAAGGGATGGGAGAAAGGCTTCACAAACCCGCTGGGCAGCCGGTCCTGGTGCTTTGGCAGGGTCCCCTGGGAAACAGCGGGCTGGAACAGCAGGGATGAACACAAAATCCCGAGTGGTAGGTGAGATGTCTTGAACTCGGAGCTGCAGCGGGAAACTCCGGGATGTCTGGGCAGGCAGTGGGTGCGGTGCTTACGGCACTACAGTGCAGCGAAGCCTCAGAGCAGCAGCGAAGGAATGGCAGAGGCAGGGCAGGGTAGAAGGAAGGCAGCAGAAGGCAGGACCCTGCAGCGACGATTAGTTCTCCCTACAGCGACTGCAGCCTCTCTGTCCCCTCCAAACACAGAGAGAACCAAAAAAAGAGACCTAGGCACTGTACCCAACCCATTTTTTTCTCAGTTCAAATCTCGTGGCATCTCTGCCCTCAGGTCTTTTTGTCTCTCTTAAGCACCCAGCAATTATCCCTTATCATGGGGAAAAATTCTTTAAGAGGGAAAGAAAAGAACACAAAAAGAACCCCTCCTAATAACCCCAACAGTAATTCAATGGAAAGCATATGAAGGAGCTGGAGCTTTTTTAGAACATTCTTAATGTACGCATATTAGACTTTTGCAAAGAGTAAATGAGAATATCAAATTATCGCTACAATATCACCACAGCAAATTCCAGATGGCTTATAATAACTTTAGTATTAGTGTGGCTGCTATATCACATACCACTACCTTCTCAAAAAGAGCTGAAGTTTTATATTTATCAGTAATTATTTTCATGGGTAATACAGATGATATAAAACAGTTCTGCATCTTTCTCGATTAAATTTGGGTAAATGACTGATCATTCAACCCTTTTCCTGTAACACATATACCATATTATTGCCATTTGCATGGCATTTAGGATGTATTTGTTCTATCACAAAAATACCAAGTTGACCTTTCCAATGGTATTTAAAGTGTGTCTCCGATTTCTCTTACACAGTTTTAGACTTTGTTAGGCACAAACGTTGTGCTTATGATAAACCTCCTATTAATTAATTGCCTTGGTACATACTACTCACAGATCCAGCTTAGTAGGAGTCCTGGCCCAAGAATATATTGTTAAATATGGACAAGGCTGGAGGACATTATAACTCTTTCGCATAAGAGTAGGCATTTTAAGAATTATTAACCTTCAAGATGAGGCTGAAGCAAGACTTCAGATGGGCAGAGTGATTATTTTGAAGTATATACAATTGTTGAAGAACTGAATTTTCTCTTTCTTTTTTTAATTAAACTGGACATCTGTAAATAAAATATGATGAGAGAAGGCATTCAAGCACTGGGCCACTAGCATCCCTGCTGTTTAGCATCACAAAATTAATGAGATATAAAATGGCCCAGATAAACTGTTTGTACAGAGTCTTGACCTTTAAAAAAAAAAATACATAGAAACCGGGATTATCAAGAAAATTCTCTAATTTCTGTTATTCCTGTATTATTTCAGAAATTTGAATTTTGGAAATATTAATGCATATATGTACATAAATAAATTGATTGTATATCTACTTCTTGTCATTATTTTTTTCTTTTTAATGTAAGCAATGTAAATCTGGAATGGAAGAAAGTCAAGTATTTGGGATATAACAAGTGTTTGGAAGACTGTCCTAAAATTAGTCAACATCAATAATTATTTAAAAACTGAATTTCAGTTAACAAAACAAGAGTTTGCATTTCCTTTGACAGGTAGGATAAACAGTTCTAAAGCCAAAAACATGAGCATAGAAAAGATGTGTGTTCATTTTCCTCCAGAAAATTACATTGAAATAATATTTTAAAGACTCAAATGAAAATATAATTTTTTTTCCAGACATCTGAGTGCATTTTAATGCAAAAGCATCTGAAATATTTAGGTATTAAACACAGATCCATCTTACTGATTTTCTGGTACTTTCACTTCTGTGTGAAAATAAGCAGGATCAAGTTCAAAGCAGGTAACTTAAGAGTGTAACTCCAGATGGATATTAGTTTTGGAAATATGTACAATTACCAATCAGCAGTTTTTATTTTCTTTTCTAATGTAAAAAAAATGTTCCTAAATTTCATAGTGGAGTAAGATAGATTTGTCATTTGTGTGCTCTATCTACTATTCATTTATATTAGTAGATTATATAAAATACTTGTTTTTTCACTGTCCATAGAGCTGTTGAGTTCTGTCTAGTATTAATACCTCTAAGGATGCTTTTTACTCTTTCTGTATTCTCCTTGAAGTTTCAGTAAGTGGACTTTTCACTGAATCTGAAAATTCTTTAAAGGGATTCCTAGTACAAAATAGAAAATGCATCTATAAATAATTGAAGTATGTAGGCTATTGATTTACAACAAAATAAGTGACAGTACTAGATGTATATTGACTCCTAGATATGTAATTGGGTCTATTAATAATAGATGCTAATATCAGATTAGAGACTGGTTACATAAATAATGCAAAAGTGTATTAGAAGGAAGTGCAGTAAACTTAGAATTTCCACATATGTAGAAGTCATGAATCTGCAGAAAGTGGGATAAGACTGCTAGGGAATCTCTGACGTTGCAGAGCAAACACAGCTGAAAGCCTGATTTTAGATTCTATGTGTTTGGTGCCTTTCTGCTCACAGCACTTTCTTCTAACTCTGTGATTTTTCTACTCTAATTTTTATTTTACTGAATTTTTATTTTTTGCTTGATTATAAGTGAATGGTCAACAGTATGTGAAAGGGACATCAAAAGCTCACTTTGCTCATGTCATATGGTATAGGAATCTCTGTATCTGTCAAAACTTGACCCTTGTGCACAATTTAAGATTCCTTACATATAAAGGCTGTTATCTGAAACTTTTTTTGCCTGCAGTTGAACTGGGGAGCTGTATCAAATCCTGAACTGTGCTACAAGGATGTTTTTCCAGATCATAATAATAATAATAACAATACTAATAACAACAATAATACCATTTTCACATGTGGTATATATCCTGTTGTCTTTACCTTTTGGATCTTCTCTGACTCATGTCATATTCTTGTCTCTGTATAGACATTGTAGATTCTTGCCATAGCCCTGTGGATTGCAATCCTCACTGTGGGGAGGAAATCGTTCTTGTCCAGGAATAAGAAGAAAAGGAGCGACTTTCCTTTTGTACTAGACTCTAGTTCTTTATTGTTTGGCACCAAGGATAAGATGTTGACCCTGACAGGCTTGAGAGGTGGGCCTCTTCAAATCCCATGGATGTCAACAAGGCCAAGTAAAACTTCCTGCACCTGGGTTGAGGCAATCCCAAGCACAAGTACAGGCTGGGCAGAGAATGGCTGGAGACTAGCCCTAGGGAGAAGGACTTGGGGGAGTTTGTGGATGAAAAGCTCAACAGGACTCGACAATGCATGATTTCAGTCTGAAAACCAACTGCATCCTGGGCTGTATCAAAAGAAGCGTGAACAGCAGGTCAAGGGCGGTGATTCTGTCTCTCTACTCTGCACTTGTGAGATTCCACCTAGGTAAGTACTCTGTCCAGGTTCGAGGTCCCCAAAACAAAAAGGACGTTTGCCTGTTGGAATGAGTCCAGTGGAAAGCCACTAAGTTCACAGGGCTGGAGTACTTCTATGAAGACAGGTTGAGAGATCTAGGGTTGTTCAACCTGGAGAAGAGAAGGCTCCAGGAAGACCTTAGAGCACCTTCCAGTACCTAAAAGGGTCCTATTAGAGACCTTAAGAGGGACTTTTCATAAAGGCCTCTAGTAGATAGGACAAGGACAAATGTCTTAAAGCTGAAGAGGTCTAGGTTTAGCTTAAATAATAGGAAGAAATTATTTACTATAAGTGTGGTGAGGCACTGGAACAGGTTGCAGAGAGATATTGTGGATGTCCCATCCCTGAAGGTGTTCAAGACCTGGAGGGATGGGGCTCTGAGTAGCCTATTGGTTCCTGCCAATTTGATTTTTTTTCTCCTCAGGTTCTTTTTCTTATTCTTGAACGGGCCCTACTTTGTTATGGAACTTCCTATGAGTTTGCTGCAAAAAAAAAAAAAGTTGTCTGTGTTTTGGTGATGAAATATGGGAATAAATTTTATAAAGTAGGTCTAAAACCCATTTTCCCAAAGTTGTATCTCATCCCTCTCACATTTTTCCTGTGCTCTAAATATTCAGCAGTACATTTGGAGGAACTGTTGAAGCCTCTAGATGTAATAACTTACATAGATTTGAAGTGGACTTTTTGTACACAGGCTTACAAATACCATATTAAAGTGCATTGCATCTACAGTAATCCCATAGTCATCAAAAACTAAAGAATTATAAATCACTTTAATATTCACCCTATAAAATTTGGCCCTCTATTTTTTTCTTCTTTCTCTTTTATCATTTCAGAGTTCTTGAAGCTGTCTAAAGGAAAATTCAGTGTGTTTTTGTGGATTGGGTTCTTTTAATTAATTCAAACTCAGAAACTCTGTTTCCTCATCCTATATTTTCCAGGACATTTCCATTTTGGACAACTACCTCATCATTCCCTGTTGTACTTGCCCTTTGCAAAGAATTTTCCTCATTATATTTTTTTCTTTTCTTTATCACTTGTATTTCCCCTCCTCACTTCCCTCTTGCCTTTTAAATTTCTTCTTCAAGGAGCACAAGATATTAACTCACTGATACTGGTGCCTTTCTGTTACTGAAATTTCATTTACTTTATGAGAACAAAGAACAAGGAGGTAATCAAGCAAAAATGAGCCATTTGACAGATGTTAAAGTCATAGGCTGTAAGGAACAAAAGAACAGAAAACAGTCATATATCATTTGGAACTCTTGTTCTTTCCACAACTGTTGTAGTTTAACCTCAGCTGGTAAATAAGCCACATGCAGCCACTCACTCATACCCCCACCAGCAGCATGGGAGAGAGAATCAGAAGGGCAAAAGTGAGAAAAGTCATGGGTTGAGACGAACACAATTCCATAGTATAGTGGTTTTGTTAGCATTTTTTATCTTCTGTGAGATAAGAATTAGGAGGAATGCAAAGCAGGCTCTAAACGTTAAAGAATATAAAGAAGTTTATTAACAGAACTAAAAGAAAAAAGGAATAATAAGGGTCAGAATAAACCTTCACGACACTTCTCTTCCCCAATCCTCTTCCCTCCTCCCACTTATAAACATAAAGACACAAACTTGGGATTATTTCAGTCAGTTTACCACTTCTATAACAGTCTTTCATCAGTTTGCTTAGGGAGAGGAGTCTCTCTTCCCTTGCTATTGCGATTTCTCCACAAGAAACTGTTTTCTCATGGCTTCAGTGTCACAGCACAACAGCCGCCTGGGGTGGTTTTCTTTCTGCTGGAATATAAAAGTCCCTTCCCTCGATGTACAGCTTTCCCCACAACGGTTTTTGAGGGTTCAATCGTAGCTAATGGGGTACTATTTTAAGGGTGAGCTGTTCAGAAGCAAAGGTTCTCTTCATCTATCTCTGGGATCATCTTAATCTCTAGGAACAAAGGTCTTCTTCTTCCCTGGGAGCAAGGGTCTTCAGTTCATC
>WEIT01020478.1:17878-42452 GCA_013389985.1 Dryoscopus gambensis | reverse complement strand
CCACCCACTAAGATGTATGACTAAAATCATTCAAGCTCCACCTAAGCACAAAGAAATAGTATAAAAATGCATTGAAAATTGGGAGAGGTTAGGAAAGAATCCATGGGAACTTCTGGGATCAGCCAATGGGCTGAACTTCTCCCCTGTAGGGATGCTCACTGGGTAAGAAGCATACTCTCTATGTGCTGAATAATTACTTTGAGCTAGCTTTTACTGGGGATTAGAACTTGTTAGCATATTGCTTTGAATTAATATATTGCTTTGAATTTATTTTTGCAGTCAGATAATATCACTNATCTAGTGAACTGCTCAGTGAAGGGTCTCCATAATGGGACACTGACAGACTGATCAGGCACAAGGGTCTCAGCTTTCCTGGGGTAGTGACTGATTAATCAAACACTAAGGGCTTGAGTAAATCTCCCCTTTTCATGTGACACAGGGAAATGGTAGAAACATTGACCATGGAACTGTTTAAAAAACCATGGAGATGTGATGCCTAGTCCATGGTTTAGTCATGGACTTGGCAGTGCTGGGGTTAATGGCTGGACTCGATGATCTCAGAGTTCTCTTCCAATCTTAATGATTCTATGGTTCTATGAAGGCTGATGATAAGGCCTCAAAATAGATCTCAAGGAACCTCTAGGAGTAAGTCTATCCATTGTGATGTGCTTGCTTCTGATACTGCTGGATACACTCTATTCCCTAGATGGTACATACAGTCACTAAGGGACTGATTTGTGAGCTTTAAGTCTTAACTGATGACGGACTTTGGCCTTTACTTGTTCTGTATTTGTATAGGCAAACTGTACAGCCATAACATGTGTATATACTATAAAATTTGAGGACTACATCGTACTTCAGCTTTCCGGTGACTATATTTTCTCCGCTCCAATTCAGCAGCAGGTTACTACTTACTGTGATACTAATTTTGTTTTAACTATTTGCATTGTTTTTAATCCTGTATTGATTAATGACTTCTATCAGGACTTCAGTGAGATCTTTGATATGGTACACTACAACATTCTTCCTACTAAGTTGGAGAAACGGCTTTGATAGGTGAACTGGTAGATGGGTAAAGAATTGGCTCAATGGCAGCATCGAAAGAGTTACAACCAACAACTCAATGTTCAAGTGGAAATCTGTAAAGAGTGGTCTCCTTCAAGAGTCCATAATGGGACCAATACTATTTAATATTTTCATTAATTACATATATAGTGCATCCTCAGAAAGTTTGCAGGTGACACTAAGGTGAGTGAGGTTGATATGTTAAAGTGAAGAGATGCCATCCAGAGGACCTTGACAGGTTTGAGGAATGGGTTCATGAAGTTCTACAAGGCCAAGTGCTACATCCTATTACCTGGGTTGGGGCCATCACCAATATCAATACAGATTGGGTGCTGAATTGCGGAGAATGTTCCTGCGGAGGGAGACTTGGGAATCCTGGTAGAGGGAAAAAATGGATATGAGCCATCTTGGTGCATTTGCAGTCCAAGAAGCCAGTTGTATCCTGGGTTTCAAAAAAAGAATTGTGGACAGTAGGCCACAAAGGAGGTGATTCTCCTACTCTGCATCATTCTCATAAGACTTCGCCTGGAGTAAGGTATCCAGCTCTGGGGTCCTCAGTACAAAAAATAAATGGACCTATTAGAGCAGGTCCAGAGAAGAGCCACAAAAGTGATCACTGGAACACCTATCCTCTGAAGAAAGGCTGAGACAGAGTTGGGGTTGTTCAGCCTGGAGAAGAAAAGACTTCAAGAAGACCCTATTGTGACCTTTTAATATATAAAGAGGGGCTTATAAGAAAGACAGAGATAGACAAAAAAGTACTTTTGCCAAGGTCTTTAGTGGACAACAGACAATGTTTTTAAGCTGTAAGAAGGTAAATAGGTTGGACCTAGGGAAGAAATATTTTAAGACAAGGGTGGAGAGACATTGAAGAAGGTTGCCCAAAGAAATTATGGATACTCCACCATTGGAGGTGTTCAAAGTCTGGCTGGATGGGGCTTTGCCAGTCTGTTCTAAAGGAAGATGTCCCTGCTCATGGCAGAAGGATTGGACTAGATAATCTTTGACGGCCCCTTCCAACCCCAATGTTCTATGATTCTCTCATTCTATGAATTTGTCACCTAACTTTTAACTTATTTAGAGCAACATAAAGTCTTCCTCTCAATCTTCATGTGTTATAGTAATTTATTAAGGGGATGTCCATCCTCACAGCTGTCTTGTGTAACCACAGCAATTCAGTATATCTTAATTCACCAATAAATAATCCTTGAAGTTTCAGAGTAGTCTAAAGGAATTAGACACCTAAATTCTAGATAATTTAATGAGATATGTGTGCCTAAACTTTCAAATCCTTGTCTGAGAAAACATCTGAGATTCCTTAAAATGGTCTAGCTTAAAAACACAGTTCACTATATTCAGCTCTTGGCAATATCTCAGAAAACCTGACACTGAGCAGATTTCATCTCTATGAAGAATTTCTGTACTGTGAGCCTCTTAAATAATCAAATCCCATATATAGGTCACATTATTAAGCCTAATGAGGTTCAGGTGTAAAAACTGAGGGCAAAAGTTACAAGGCAACAAAAACCAAAGCCAAAATATGTCTGTCTAAAGTAATAGAGAAACAGAACCAGAACTTAGGAGTTTCACTCCAGTGTTACGACTGTCAGGACTACCAAATATGAACTCAAGCCTTTTCTGTAAGACATATAGAAAACATGCAACCACAAAACATATTTAAATTATTAAAGTTTGTAGTAAGAGTGTGGCTATTTCTGTGGCAGAGGAGAGAGCAGGCAGCAGGCAGGGATCGTGCAGCAGAGAGATGATTTTACAGCTCTTTTTATAGACCTTTTACTTCATGGTCTAATTGGTCAATGCCTCAGCCACCTCTTAGATTAATTGGCTGAAATCTTAAAACATCGATTGTCAAAATATTTTTCTATTGTACCATAAACAAGTGTTAACAAAGTTGCAGGTGTTTATAGCTTACAAAACTTCTACTGATAACTTCTGTGAGAAAGAAAAATCTCTCACAGGGTTAGAGAGAAGCAGGAAAATTCCTTGTTAGCAGCATTTTGTATCTACAAAAGTTAAATGAGGTATGCTGTTCCTGTTGAATTAAATGGTAGTTGCACCTTGACTACAGCAAGGAGGTACTGCTACTTTTGCATGCTACACCTTGAATATGTACATACATATAGAGTATAAGTATTAGTATGAAAGTTAATATTAAGGTAATATTCAGCACTGAATTAGATAAATGTAATACCCCAAGTAATCAAAAAATATGAATGAACTTAAAAGTTCGGAGAATGTTTAGTCTTCAGTCCATAGCTGAGAATGCCAGCATTTGATGCACATTTTCAGTTTAACAAAGGAAAGATTGAGAGTGTGAAGCTGATTGTCATTCCAGTCAACACTGTCCTTGGTGATTTTAGCTAGAACTCCCTTCTGCTGTCAGAATCAGTTTATATTCAAGTGTGTCATAGTACCTAATGACAAATGTGGACAGCAGTGAGATATGGTCAGTATAATTTGCAAGCAGTGACCTTGGTTAAAGATTTGTCAGTCTTTTTACTTATTAATTTCCTTCTCTAATACCATTTTGAGTTAAAATAATATCAGGAATAGTTAATCCAACCAGTAACATTTTAATGAGCATATATATGCCCCTAGAATAGACTGATTTTAATTTACGTGGTACTAGGATTTCTCCGCCAAATTGGTAGCAAAATAACCTGGAGTGAACTATTCTAGGTCTTCCCTACAGCCTTCTTTTTTCAGTATCCTGTATATTTATAAAAGATGCCGGATTGACACAACTGTGAAATTAAATCTGCACTTTATTTTTCAGCTTTAGGAAACACAAATTGGGCACTGACAGTCAAACTCTCTGTGCATAAGCTAGGCACTGTTAATTTTCTCTCCACAGGATCAGCTTTATGATTGTGTGTGTTTGTTCTCTAACTCAGTTAATTTTTAGTTCTTTCTGTAGAAACTGCTAGCTAGGTTGTTGATTTTGTTGACACATCTCCATCAAATAAGGCATGGTTGATTCATTTAGGTGGTTCATTTACAATTATCATTTGTCTGATCTACAGCACAGTCTGTTATGCCTCATACGTCAATAATGAAATAGTTATAGTGCCTTTATTAAGTTTACATTCTATTTTGTATATAAATACATATACATAATTGTACATAATGCATATATACCTAAATCCATAATATAGATGTATGTGTGTATCTATACATCTATCTAAAATATATAGATCCGAGTAGTGTTAAAATTGAAGGCTGTTTGTTTATATAGAAAATTTCTTTTGCAGAACTGAGAATAAACAATATTATTCATACAACAGTCATCATACTTTCACTGTGGTTTATATTGCCTTGTACAGGATGTATTTTTTGTGAATTAGTTCATTTACAGGATAATGCACAGCAAGCAAATAGATAAGGGTATAGTCCTGGTTATGTACCACGTTACATTTGAACTGCAAAGTAGCGCTGCTCCCTGTGTTATATTTTAAAACAGAAATTTACCACATAAAGGAATGTTATTCAAAGTTTACAAGTACTAGGTCATATCCTAAGATGTATAAATCAGTGAAGTTCCAATGAATGTAAGTTGGCAGTGTTCTGGCAGTCAGGAGGACCCACTGTTTCCTGGGGCATATCAAGCACAGCATTGCTAGCAGGCAAGGGAGGGAATAGTCCCACTCTGCTCTGCACTGGGGCAGCCTCACCTCACGTGCAGGGGGGCAATTTTGGACACCACAATATAAGAAAAATATTAAACTATTAGAGAGCATCCAGAGGAGGGCAACAAAGATGGAGAAGGGCTTTGAGAGGAAACCGTATGAGAAGCAGCTGAGGTCACTTGGCCTGTTCAGCCTGGAGAAGAGGAGACTGAGGAGAGACCTCATTGCAGTTACAACTTCCTTGTGAGGGGAAGAGGAGGGGCAGGCACTGATCTCTTCTCTGTGGTGACCAGTGGCAGGACCTGAGGGAGCGGCCTGAAGTTGTGTCAGGGGAGGTTTAGCTTGGATATTAGAAAAAGGTTCTTCACCCAGAGGGTGGGTGGGCACTGGAACGGGCTCACCTAAGGCATCACCTAGGGAAGTGGTCACAGCACCAAGCCTGACAGAGTACAAGTGGTTGGAGAATTCTCTTGGGCATGTCGTGTGACTCTTGGGGATGGTTCCTTGCAGGGCCAGGAGTTGGACTCTATGATCCTTATGGTTCCCTCCCAACTCAGCATATTCTGTGGTTTTGTGATTCTAGGATTTGTCCAACTATTAATTATACCAGCTAACTTACTTAAAATAATAAGTCTACAACTTACTAAATCTAAAAACTGGAATGATTGTGCTATATCCATCCATTTAAATATACATGGTTCAGCTAATGTAGTAATATATTTCAGTGTTACACTTCCATTTTACACCACTTACGTGGCTAAAATAGATAAAAAGATTATTTTAGAGAAAGTTGATCCACCAAATGACTCTCAGATGTAATGAAGAGTGATTAAGTGCCTAATTTAAAACTTCTACAAAAAGGAATGGGAAAAAGAAATGTTCCTCATGCAATGTTTGATTGGTGAAATACGGTATTTTATATAATTTCTTTAGCAAATTCTACATTCTAAACAAGAAGCCAAAAATACTTTAGACAGCCATTAGATTAGAAATGCAGTGGAAGGGAGAAATTAAGAGCTAGATACAAAGAAGGAAATATTTTTACTATGGATTTTCAAAAAGGTGAGCTGCTGGCAGGATTGATAGTTAACAACAGGCTCATAAAAGTGAGAAACTATTTAACGTAACTGAAAAGAAGAAAAGGTCTAATATATCATGTGACAAAGGACTATTGTTACAACAGAAGCATGTATCCGAATTGTTTCGTAATTCATGGCCCTTGCCTTAAGTAAGATGCAATTTCTTCCTCCATTCCTGCTAAAGAAGTTAACACTGGAGATACCTGTGAGTTAATTGGGTAACTTGTATCATTGTTTTGTTCAACCAGTTCTGTAGAATTCATAGTATATTTTGAAGGAGAGTAGTTAGAGATAACAGAAATATCATTGGATTAGATCATCAAAGCCTATGAAAACAGTAAATGTAGGCTCCATTTTCTTCAGGATTCCCCATGCCAATTTCTCTTTCTTCTAAATGTTAAATGATGAATTTACCACCTCCATAGTGCCTGTTATTTCTTCTTCACTTTGATACCATTATGATTTTTTGCTTTTTCATATATCCCTCTCATATCCCCTTTCATATACATTTTTATGCAGCTTTTATGTATTCTCAGTGCTTTTAGCCCACATACTTGTAATTCCCTAAGTCTGATAACTAGCTTAGACCCAAAGTTCCGTTAAGCCAAGAGACCAACCATCATGGAGGTCTCGTAGTTGGGGGTCAAAATGCCCCAGACACCAAGGTCCTCTCCAGAACACATCCTGTAAACCAAGATAGGCCCATCCAGGGGGAAGGTTCCTCAGAACAGGGCTTCTCTTGGACCTCTCATTGGAGGATCTATGATAGATATGCTGATATGCTAATGAGCAAATTCTATAATTGTATACACAGACCATCATGTAATGGCATTTGCCAGAGCATTCTCCAGGGGTGCACGCTCCTGGATGTGATGCACTCTAAGGATCCTTAATAAATACCAAGGTGAACCCCTTTTCCGCCTCTAACCGTGTTTGGCTTTTATTCTAAGAGCACAGGATAAGGCATCAACTTAACTGCACATGATGTAGGACCCATATATATAGGAAGATAGTCTGAAATCTGAAGGATGTAGGGAACTGAACCATCCTCATCCAGTCTAGTTTTAGAGATCCTTCTCAGACACAGTCATGCAGTCTGTAGGCACAGTTGTTTCGACGATTTTTTTTTTCTTGCATTCCTAGAAGAGCTAGGTAGTAGCAGCCAGTGCAACTCTATAGAAATAATTTCCTTCTTTCAGACTTGACTTCAGCTAGATACTTTGTGAATAAAAAAGATGGTGGTTGATAACTTCAAACACAAATAAGCAGACAGACAGCCAAACTCTACTAACATCTTACTGAAACTTTCTCTGAGAACTGCTCAGTCTACTAACATGATAGAGGCTCTCCCTTTAGGTAATCCTAGTAGCAGTTTTTTGGCAATATGCAATTATTACAGACACCTTTAAGTAAGAAATAGTGGATTTCAGATTTCCAGTTTGACGTGTCTGGTTTCCCTACAGCTTAAATAGCCTACAAATACAATGGAGTATATAAAATAAAATTCAATAAAATATAATCTATAAATGTGCCAAAGCTAAAATTCTGCCCTTCACTTTGTAAAGGCATTAGATGTACATACTCTGGTGTCTTATTTCAGAATTTGTATTTCAGTGTGTTTTTGTTCATTACTTTAAATACTATGACCACAGAGGGCCATTATCTTTTCAGGAGAAGATGGAGTGAATCCTGCATGACATGTGACTGTATCACTTTCATTTTATTTTGTTAGACTCTATAGAGATTCAGGATATTATCTATAATGGGTATATCCAAGGAAATGATTGGTAGCTGTGGTAGTGCATGAAAGATCATGATTCAGGACAAAAACTAAAATGTAAGTGCCTCACTAGCTTGGATGAAGTCTCATAAAAAGAAAGGAAGAAGTTCCAGCTCTGAAAAATGACAAATTCTATTACTTCTTTGGACAATGTGATAGTGGAATGTTATGTTTATTGGCATTACTTTCTTTAAAATTTTGCTGATACTGACTGCTATTGTGTCATATGGAGTTACAAAGGAAGTCTTCTATGTAAAATTGAAAATTTTATTGTTTCAGTTTTTTTCTTCAGGTATTAATAAACACAGCTTTTTATGCCTATTTTTGCATATTTCAAATTATTAGTTAATGGTTGGATATTTTTTCTGATGTATTAGTACCAATCAAAATGCGAAAAAAGTTTCTTTCACTCTTCCTGATAATTTAGTTTTCAAGCCCAAAGTCTGCCTTTCCAGCTGTATTATTATATTGTCTAATTCTTATACGTAAGCAAAGTGCAATGAATATTCACTGGGGGTTTCTTAGTGAATATTGTAGCAGTCATATAAGCATTGGTTTTTGAGCCTTACAAGATATGTTTGGGAGAATGAAACCATACAGGCTGGTACAAAATGGTGTTAGGAAAAGGACTAAAATGAAGATTATGGATTTTGGATACAAAGCATTCTAAATCAAATAAGACCCAAGAGACCTCGCACGAACTGACCTGCTCCTGCAAGAAGTAGTCACACTGTAATCTGATAAAAATGAATATTTGAAACTGCTTAAAGAATCACCAGGAAAGGCATCAGTAAAAATAGATTTAACACAATAGCAACAGCATGACAAAGTTCATTGGCACGGTTCACTCTACTATGTACTATATGGTTAAGGCACACCAAGAAAAAGCAACAAAAATCGAATCAATCAAACCAAACTAAAACAAACTGAGAACTATCTCTGTGAGTGTGTGTGCACGTGACGAAAGGATAGAAAGGACAAGGATAAAAACAAATACGGGCTTAAGGCTTAACAACACTGAAACTTAGTATTATTTAAGCTTAACTTACAACTTAAATTGAACTTAACACTTCAGCAAAGGCTTCATATAGGATTTACTATATCACAGGAGTAACTTCTTTATAGGCCTATCTTACTTAGATACCCAATGTACTTTAACATCTAGGAGAGCAGCATTTCTCTCATATTTTATATAGCACATGCACAGAGACATAAAGACTCAGTGCAAGGTACGTGTGAAAAATTCCCCTAAAAATAGTGGAATACTCACTTCAGATGCCTTTGCATGAAGCCAAAGGACTGAATCTTGAGAAGTGGGGGTATTGGCTCAGATTCATTGTGCTTTGGCTATCCTCCAAGTATGGCAAACTTGAGAGTGCGCTGGCTCTGAGAGGCGTCCCACTCAGAGGGAGGTTGCTGGTCACAGCCTGCTGCAGTCCAGGAGACCTCAAAGGGTCTTGTTTTGGACCCCTCTTTATAGGGCTGCAAGAGAATGGGCTTTAGTTATAGCAATGGTTCATCCTTGCCACATTTTGGGTAGGCAAGTTTCTATGAAACTGTGATAACAACAATGGTATGACATTCAGGCAAAAATATAGTTTCAAAGGCTGTTCATAAAAATAAAAAAAGCAGGAGCTCCTTAGGTAGCACGAGTTCCTGGGAGCAGACAGTGTTTCTGATAAGCTCAAGAGGAGCTTATCAGAAACTTCATCAGGGCCAAGGCCTAACAAGCATTTCTCAGATCATAGTGTGGCCTGAAAAAGGCAGGGGAGTGGGAATGCACCACCATATAAGGCCAGGGAACTCTCAGATTAACACCTTTTGCACTGCTGTGGGAGCTCAGGTTTTCAAAACCCTCTGAGAAGCTGAGCTGCCTGTGCTTACAGCCTACTCTGACACGGTGCAGCCATGCAACGTGTAATCAGAGTGCTGCAGACAGAGGTGTGAGAAGCTTTGTCAGCCCCTCTTTCTCCCAACAGCTGTGCTTAAGCTCAGGCAACATTGGTCTGTCATGCCTGTGCTTATCCATATACCTCGTTGGTCCTCATCCTAATCCATCAACTTGGATTCCTGGCTTTATTTTGAACCTGTCTCCTCTCTGTGGACTTGCCTGGAAATCAGTGATCTGTGGCTGATCCATGATAGCCTCACTGGTCTGTCCTCCTTGCTCCAGAGCCAGGGATCTGGCTGGATCTGAGAATGACAAGACTGTTCTTTCTTCTCACTTTCCCCTGACTGTGAGGCCAGTCTTGCTGCTATTGGACATGCAGTGTCTGATACCATGAGCTACAACTGAACTGGCATTTCACTGTTCATTATTATTGGCATCTGCGATTGACAAGTAATGTACCAACTGAACTCTGTTTCTCAGAGAAGAGAAATTTGGGTATAATATTGGCAATAAAGGTCTTCAGATGTCTTTCCATCAATGATACTTTTAGGAATACATAAGGAAAATCTCTTATACGTGTCACACTCTATATTATTAGCTCCCTAGGGCAGAAATCATATGAAGATGGGCTATATACTGTTTTATTTTGCTTTTCTTCACCATCAGAACAAATATATCCACACTTTGAAATTGGCCTGGTGATACATGTGTCACATTTCATTGCTGGAATCTCATCTACCAGGCTGGTTTCAACTGGAACATTGCACTGACCTTACCTTCCTGGGATTTCATTTTTGGTAGCTATAATCAGAAATTGTACTTGGATAAAAGAAAGTGAGTCGTATATTTAATTGTATGTGTATGCAGATATGCCTGCACTCTGGATGCTTACTGAAAAAATGTTTAAGAGGATTTCATTTGGGCTTTGGACCACGTAGGTATCAATAGTAACCAGGAGAACTTGCATGCTTTGGCTTTTCTTTGTTAGTGTCCCTTAACCATGTCCTGTACCAGTAGAAATCATGATCTTTGAGTAAATGGAAACCCAGCTGTATGCTTAGGTGGTTAAAAAGAGTTGTGTCCACCGTCTTGACATGCTAGATCCTGTTTGCTGTGAAACATTATGAATTATAAATTTTATTTAGGATCTCAGAAGTCTGGACTATTACATAAGCTGAAAATGCTTACATAGTTGTCAATACCAAACTGACCCTTCCAGCCTGTAAGCTTGCCCATCATAGATTACTACTAAGGTGAACTTTCTACTATTTAATTTTCTTCTGGTATACTTATTTTTTGCTATTAATAAACTATATATTTAATGTACCTACCATGTTCAAAGGTCAGATAGCATGGTGAGAAAAATGTATTTAGGACAAATTTCCTTTAAAAAAATTACTCTAAAATCTTCTCAAGTTATTCTCCTTCTACTAAATTTACTGTTGTGAAACAACCAGTAACAGGTAAATAGCTACATTTCCATAGGATATTAATGCTTTGAAAATAACTGTCATCTTCCTCTATGCTTTGTTCTGTAGACTAACACCTGCTCAGCTGCTAGAGCATGTCACTATTGTACCAAGATCCCACTGATATTTGTCTCTCTTTGCTGTGCATTTCAGATTTTTTTAAAATTTCATTTAAAAGGATTTAGGGTGGCAAAGATATCTGATGAAATGATAATAATTGTGTAATTTTCTTTCTCTTACACATCTGAAATCTTTGTAGGACAGCTGCCCACATGCAAACAAACAAACAAACATCTTCATTATGTTGGCAATAAACAATTGAATTGTAATTCAAATCTGATTTACAACAATTTGAATTTCTAATTCGAATAATAATTCCAAAAAGGCAGAGCTATATGAATGTAGTGAATTATTTATTCACCATAATGCCTTATTCCCAGTGATTCAGCAAAGACTTTTAACAGAGCAGCTTGAGCAGGTAGTACTAAATATTAACCTTGACAAATAGTGTCCACAGCTCGAAAACCAACAACAGCTTTTACTCTATTTTTTTTTTCCTCAGATGTGATACCTGAAGTTGTATTGCAGTAATAGCATTTGTCATGTCTTGTCATGTTTATTTAGATTGTATCAGCTAGAACCCAGTGGGGAAAGAGTCATTGCATGGGCATTTTTCTGGATTAAAAGAAAAAAAAAGAAATCACTCTCTTCAGGCTGAATTGATACTTCCTGCTGCATGTATGTCTCTGATTGTCCCTGTAGTGACTGAGGAGTTTCTCAAAGACAACCCTCCCACCTCTTCAGATCACTGAAGCTCAGCTCCACACAAAAAAAAGACCAAAAAACCAAAAAAACCCCACCAAAACCTACATTGTACTTTAGTCAGTATTGTGATTTTGTATGACCAGCTCAACACCTTCAAAACAGTAATGTAAGTGAAGAGTAAGGTGGCATTATCCTGATGTAGTAATATAGAGCTGAAATAACTTTCCATTAAGTGTGTAAAAGTAGTGTCTCCAACTTCCAAAGATTGGTAACACTGTTGCAGCAAAACCTTTTTAAAGGTAAATTCACAGTTTCATAAGTATTTAATCTAATGATTATTGCAAACTATTGCAAACAATTGGATTTTTTCATATTCTGGTGCTCAGATAGAATTCCGTAAGAATGAATGGAGTACCTCAAAATAGAATACTTTATCAGTAGCAAAGGATTATTCAATATCATCAGTAATTTGATATGAAACTTTTGGGCAGATCTTTTGAAATTGGATTCCATTCTTTCTCACTGCAAAACATGCATTAACTTCAAAGGTGATTTTGGTTTAGTGAAGATTACTGAATATTAAACTCTTGAAAAGAAAATATAAACTGTATATAACTTAATCTGCAGTATTTTTTTTCTTTCTAAGATTCAGAAAACAGAAATGTCATTGGCACTACCAGTGCTATAGGCTAGGTCCCATTCCTGCTACCTAGGCAATATGGGAAAGCAAAGTAAATAATTTTTATACTAAAATTCTTGCAGAGTATCGGCAATGTCATGTAAGTTTAATTACCATCATACTAAGATTTTTGCATATATTTAATGGGGCATCAGATGAAGTAAGTATATTTCAGTTTAACAAATTCAAGTCTTATACTCTGTTCATAACATTATTTCTGCAGAGAATTTCACTTGTAAATATCTTAGGTGTGTTTGAAACAATATGAAGAAAGACACAAGATATACTGTAAATAAGTGGTTAAAAAACCCATTTAAAATATACTCCTATTAATTGGTTTTCTACAGCATCAGGTACGTTATGCTTTTCCACATAGAAAAAAAAAAGATGGTGGAAATCCAAGGGAAAGAGACAAATATTATTTGCAAATTCTGTATGACCAGGTCTCCAAAACACTTCATTAAAACTACATGAAGGTTATTATAACGGCAATTGTCAAAGAGGCAGCTTATACTTAATGAAGTAAGTTTAAATACAGATATTGGCAGACAGTCAGTCATTGTTTGGCTGCTTTTATGAGAACAGCTCTTGAAAAATCTCCTTAAATTCCCATTGCTTCTGACTACACTTATAAGATGCACTCATGCTTGCAGATATTTAGTGGTTTAAGCGGAACAGTGGAAGACAAGCCTGAATCTTATTCCTTATTTAATTTGAAGCAGGAGCTGACAGCAACCTTTTGCACATATCCTTGTGAGAAGCAAGCACTGAAGCCTAAAGTTCTTTTAGCTTCTAGTGACAGCTTTTCTGGTATGTCTTCACAATGCCTCTCATGCTGAGTTAACACACAGCTTGATAAAGGGTCTACAGCTTGAATGTGATGTTTTAAGTCTTGTTGGTACAGTTTTCTATTTGTCAACTGAATAGTGGAGCATTTGCTGAAATTTATTATTCTATTGTCCAGAACTGCTACAGACTATTTCAAATGCTGATATTTCCTCTTGAGATGCTAACAGAATGGTGGCAGTTTCCATTACTGTCCCAAAAGAAAACAGAAGTGGTATAGGCATGTCAATTAATAAAGATTTTGCTTCTGATTACTTGCAATCATAAGCTGCAAACTTTTCTGTACTGTAGCAACTTAGAGACATAAAAGAATCTGGATACACAAAGAAAATGAAATTGCGGAATTACAGACACACACAGAAAACACTCAAACCTGTATTTCTTTTTGTATGTGAGATTAACCACACTGTTAGGCAAAGTATAGGTCTTCTCAAATAAAAAATGTGGTATTGTTCAGCCAAAAAAATTGTAAATAAAATTTCTAATTATTAATAAACCAGATATAATACTTTCACATTCTGTCCAATTCTTTTACCTTGCTAATAGTTTTGGCAATTTTCCCCTTCCTTCTCTTAAAGAACAAACTTGAACCCAATATTTTTTATACTATTCTGTTGTTCTGCATTCCTCATTGCCTGATCTTATAACAATAGACAATGAATAGACTATTATGAATCATTAGAAAAGTAGAGAAGCACCTTTAAAACCTTACAAGAGTACATAGGTTTAGAAATTGTGTCAGTGTATAATATATTCTTGAATAATCTGCTCTAAAAATTCACTGTTTTTCTGTTTCAACTATACGCCCTGTGCCAAAACCAACAATAAAATCAAAACAAACCAAAAATTTATTATCTTCAGCCATGCTATGGACTAATGGGCTGGAAAGCACCCTTCCCCCTGGGAGTAAGACCAAGTTGGCACAAATGTCTGGAACAATTAAAGAGAGCTGACATCCACAGGCACCTTAAAAACCTGGAGAAATGGAGCAACCAGATCCCAATGTATGTCAAGAAAGATGAATATGCAGTCTAGTACCACAGACTGGAATCAGGCTAATTAGGCAGCAGCCCTGAGAAAAGGGTCCTGATGGAGAACAGGCTGAGAAAAGAAAGCTCATAAATTTATTAAGACTGGAAGATTCATTCAATCAGCTGAGTGCCTGTTCATATATCTTGTAGTCAAATACAGTCACAGTACCAATAACTTGTCTTTAACTAAAGAATATTTTGTATTTGCACTAGCAAACCTTTGTAATAAATACAACAGAGGCATTTCAAGGGAAAGGCCTGGTGAATTGAAACACCAAGGAGATTTGGTAAATTCTGCAGCATTGCAAAAGAAAAAACTGAAATGAGAATTTAACCATTATTTCGCTTCTCCTTTGATCTTTTATTTTCAGATATTTTTACCGTTTCACCTTTTATATTTGCTTGAAAAGCAAAAAATTGTGTTGCCAGTAATCTAAATGAGAAAATCACTGGAAAAAGGAATATTTTAAATATTTAGACTACAATGTAGCATTCGTGTTCTGTAATTCATTATATGTGCTATAATCATTCTGTGTTGTCATATATTTTTTGATGACATAAATTCCATAGGACAGTATGTATCTATTCCTCCATATCTTCATAATTACTATACAGTTTTCTTCATATTTTATGTCAAAGTCTACATTATTTTTTTAAGGAAAATATTACTTCCCAAACTCTCTCTTGCTTTCCTACTAATGCCTGTAAACCATACTGTAAATATATGCTGATTTTTGTACATACTTTTTGAACATTACATCTTTTACTGTCTTTCAAAAAAATTTGTCTTAAATTTTAATATTCTTTGCAGAAACCAGTACTAATAATAATAATACAGATGATCGTTTCTATGTTTGCTGGATAATAATCAGAGATAAACAGGACTTAGAACACTTAACAAAAAACATAATATACTTAATAAAGAAATATATGGTGAATTGTAACATATAAGCAAGAGTAGATAAATTGTATTATATCATTAACTTCACCAAAGGGTAAAATCATATTTGGAAGGAAAAGATGAAGGAAAAGGCAGAACACATAGCAAATCAGAAAAGAAATTTAATTTCTGAGTTTCCTGACACTAGGCAGTTTATGTGTAAAAAAATCTATGTTCCGTAAACAATCTTTTGCTCTGTAATGTCTTATTCTGTTTTATGGTTGCGAAAAAGAGAAAAGAATGACAGAATGAGCACAGCCAAATTTGTCCTATATGGCTGTATTTCTTTGACAGCATTACTTTTCTCCATTAATTCTAGCAGCTTAAACTGTATTTGAACACTTGAGGGTGGGCAAGTATGGGAATGGGTTGTTAAATTTAGAGTTTACATCGCACGCTACAAAATATATACATTTTAAATTAACTAAAGATATAAGAACAATTAATCAAACAAAATCTCCTGAGCTAGTTTGTGAAGTCGAAATCAAAGGGAGTGTTTGAACTGAATGATTTACACTGGAGGTATGGTCCTAGTTTGACTTAATATTGGTGATTAGTGAGAGGAAGTCATTAATGGCTGGAAAAAAGTAAAGGGTTTTTATGGTACGTTGTAGGAATATTTCTTGCCTATTCTGTTTTCATCTCTCCACTTTGAATTAACTTTTTATGGACATGTTTTATTTTTAATTATAAAATTATACTAAATTGCTAGAAAATACTGCACAAGTTGAAGGAAGAGTCTCACTCTATTGCTATGGTTACATATACATGCTTTTATTCACAACAAGTTTAGGTCCTACTTTGATGAATTTCTACTGCATTAAAACATCCATTAAAATATTAATTAAATGCACAGTTGGAAGTCTTGTCTTGACTTCATGTGGGGGCTGGTGGGCCCATAGCACAAGGGACCAAGAGAGTCCGTTGGTGAGACTGTCCCTAGGGATAGAAATCCTCCAGGTTATGGTGACAGAAAAGGCCTCTCCCAGGATGCTCGCTTTTATTATGTAAATTTACCCCAGTTCTGCTTCTCTGGTTGGCCAGTTGGCCTCCCTGCCCCCTTCTACCCTATACGTCCCTGGTCCAGAAACTTCTCCCTTCCCCACTCTCCCATTGGCCCTTGTTCCTTTGCACTCCCTCACAGTTTCCCCATTGGCTCTCGTATCCTAGCCGCCTGGGTACCACCCGTGTGCCCTCAGCCCATTGGTTCCTGATGCTTTCCCCACCCCCCCATACAACCCTGGACCCGCATTGTTCTGGGTCTTTTTGTCAATGGAAGCCTTCACGCGCAGGGCTGAATAAACCTCACTCGTGGAACTCTATACGAAGACCCTTCACGTGTCTTTACCATCGACTTGTCAAAGAAGCTATCCGGTGTGCATGTGTGAGTGTAGTGGCTTGCTGAGTGACTTTCTGCTGGAGATGCTTTCGGTAGGTTGTGGCACCCCACCAGAACACCCCCTGATTTGACAACTTTAGGCATAAGCAAGCACAAGTCCTTATGGGTGACTCCCATTCTTTATCTGGTATGATAAATTAAACCCATTGTAATAGGTCAGCAAAGAGCAACTTACAGTGTAAGTTACAGGACAAAATTGTGTTGCTCTTTTTCTACAGCTCAGGAGAGATGTAGGTTGCCAAGAAAAGCAGGATCTTGGCAACTATCAGAGTTGATAAAGTACTGGTTATAGAGGCAAAGGATCTGTAATCCAGGCTTAAATACTTAAAGTGTGTGATAGCAAGAAAACTATCTTGTTCCAGTATATCATTTAATTTAATGCATGTGATGTGTTTGTGGCACAGTATTTTGTTCATAGTTGATTGGATCCAGTTTGTATGTTCATCAACAAAAATATTTACATAATTTGCTTCAACTATTCACGATGAATCTTTCCTATTAAGTCATACTGTATTTCTGACCAGTGTTAATGAGAAAGAAACAGAGAAAGCTAAAAGCTTTCCTGCTGTTTATCATCAACTGGCAGACATCTAACAGAAGTACGCATTTCACAAGGGGCTGATTTAAAATAAATTAACTTTGGAAAAACTTCCTCACAGAAAATACAGGGAAAACCCCCGAAACTCTAATACTGGGATCAGGATACTGTCTTTTGCTTCCTCCCTCATGTATGGCTAGAAAATTGTGACTTTTCAGTAGCAGCTGGGCCCAGCTGTGGCAGAGCAAAGGACTGACAGAAGACATTGAAACAAGAGGAGAAAAGAATAGATGATTTGGCAGAAAAAGCAAATTTCTAATAAAACTCTACATGACAGCTGTTCAGAAGCTATCAATGTAGTCATAATTTTTGAAGAAGAAATATGAAAATTGTAGATGAAATGCAGGCATGATCCATGGAGGTTTGAGGTGTGTGCCCATACATATGATGTCTTCATAGACATGGGCCTTAACAGATTGCATTGGTTAAAGAAGTAATTGGGATCTGCTATCAGGGAATATTCACTGAATTAACAAAACTGTGGGAATTAACAGCAGGTCAGCAAGCCTGTCTAGCTCCAACATTGACCTTAGCACAATTTGTTTGCACCCGTGAGAAACTTAGTGTCAACAGAAGCAAGAAACCAAAACAGCAGAGCTGCAGCTGGTGTTTTCTAAATGCTTAGAATGCTTAGGATGCCTGTGTTATCGGTAACTAAGAACAGTGCATTGTAGCTAAATGATAGCCAATGAATCTATTGTAGTAGTTAAGCCGCCAGTGGATGAGTAACATGAATTATAAACATAGCAAAGTCTCTAAAATGTCTCTCGAGTTTTGAATAAAGACCTTTTGCTTGAAATCTATTCCTGGGGTAATACTGTGTCATGCCCGCCTCAACAGTGACACAAAGCTATTATTAAAGACTAATTAAACTAATATCCTCTATATTGTCTCTCTTTCCATATATCCAGAAAGTCGCATTCTATACAGTAATACTGGCAATTAAGTTATACTTTTATAGTGACTTTATATTATTACAGTCTGTTTAGAAGTAGCAGAACAATACCCAGATTTTTATTTCAGTGAGAATACATGTATATTCATGTGTTCTTATAGATATATATATGTATGCATATTTACCTGCATATTAGAGTTCAGGCATGACTGTTTTCTATTCTGATCATGTTGTACAAAACTGTTCTTACAAGCTATTCACAGTGTTTACAGCTTTTAGATAAAGAGTAACAGCTATTTAATATATATTACATATATTCTTATATATTTTATTGTTTCTTATTCCTAGTAAAAATTTAGGAATACAGATTATGATTTTGTGAAGAAAATAAATACGAAATGATGAATTTCATGTAAAGTGTAGTTTGTGTACTCTTTGCTTTGATTGCTTCTGATACATAACTTTAATAATTTGTTTTTCAACAAAGAGAGGATAAAAACTGTCTTTCACAAAGCTTGTGTTAGTACGCTTTTCTCTATGAATAACAACCTAGAGAGTATGGGACAGTAAGAATCATTCAATTCATTTTTCGTCATCTTCCCAGACCCTCTCATCTGTTAACCTTCCAAGAATTGTACTTGTTTGTCTTGTTCAGGCTTGCATTTAAACCTTCCTTGTGAATACTTAGTTTCTTCTTCAAGAAATAAGTGAGGTTTTAGAGTCATAGTTGGAACTAATTTCCCCTTCAGGACATTTCTTAATTTGACTATTGGGTCATCATTGCATTCAACTCTTTTTAGTCTGCCAGCTACCTGATCCTATGATTTACTGTTGTCTGCTGTAATGTCTTATTCACTCGCATTGATAGACTTGTTTCATTTAGCTATTATTATTATTATTGTTATTATTATTATTATTTTGAATGCATTTAAACTTCAAAAGTTTCTACTCATGTTCTGCTCAGGCAGAATCCCACTGCTTACTGCTGAATTTTTCTTTACTGATATGTATGTTTACTACCACAGCATGGTTTGTTCTTTCATTACCTAACTTGATGCTGCCCTGTGATTTGGCATGTGCTGCCAATCAAGTTGGGGTTCCAACTGCTGACCATGGGTACAAGTAGACCAGCTGAGTGGATGACTTTGTTGATTCTACATAACTGAGAGTACGAGATTTTTCACATTCTGCTCCCACTAGGTGGGAATCAACAGTTGATTTGGAAGGTGAAAGAAATACCTAGAAATAAAATTTTACTTGGACAGCTGTTCAAAAGGTATCAAGGAATCATACACCACAGGATGAAGAAACATTCTCTAAAGAAGAAACATGACAACTGGATGAAATGCAGCTATGCTACATGGAGTTTCCATATGAGTCTGTCTTCACTGCCAAAAAAATTAGTTACAGAATGACACTAGGGTCCAAACAGACAAAGGGAGACTCTCTATCTGTGCAAATGCATGATGGGATATGGAATCCCAGCCACTTAAAAAGGGAGGCGTTACTACCCCCATAGTTCTACAATATATTGCAGACATTTCATTTTAACTTTGTTTAAAATGTAAGCTAAACATCTTATCTTTTCATAAGTAAATCTGTAGCAGTTATGTACTGTGTTGCAGCCTCAAGAGGATACAGCAACAGCAATTACACTTTATCCTATAGATTTTGAGACCATACACAGATACTACTTTAAAGTATGACATACATATGCTTGTAGAGTTCATTACTTTCCTCTCTCACTTTCTCTATTCCTTCATACTTAAAAGTCATTCCTGATCAAAGTATTTATACACAGTGTCCAACTTTACAAAACATATGCATACACCAACCCTCCTTGCTAGACAGCAATTCCTGTGACCAGTTGTTAGGATCCGATTACTAAGAGATGCCTCTGCCTGAATTAAGGTGCAGGCAAGACCATATGCCAAAGTACAGATTTTTTTTTAACAGCAAATGGGAGGTAGAGACAGAGAGAGAGATGGTAGGGGTGTGGGGGGAGAAAAAGAGAAAGAGAGTGAGAGAGAGAGATCAAGTCAAGATACCACCACCATATGGAATCCTGTGGCGGGACACTGATTCTTCACCCTGGTCTGCTCAGTGGTGGGGATCCTAAAGTGTTCCTTTGAAGGTACCACTTTTATACAGTTCAAGTCCTCAGTATCCAGAGGTGTACATGGTCTTCCCAGAACTTGGGATGACATGTGTGTAAGCAGCTGCTTCCTTTCTCACAGTTTAGGTGAAACAAAAATTCCCACAGCCATGGTGGGAATTTTTGTCCAGATAAGTTATCCAGCTCTGCTTCACCAAGCCTGGCATCTTCCTGTTGTTGTTGTTTGTGTTTTCCCCACAGTTTGCATAGAGGAATTTTTTCTGGTGTGCTAATTCCAAACCCTCAGCTCCATTTAGGTCTGGTGTTAACACCTTTCTCTTTGCTGTCTGTGCATAAATTCCTGTTGTGGTGGCTTATCTTGTGGGAACTTTCTTCTCTGACAGTATTTGAGACTGTTCATTGTGCTTCTCTAAGTCCTCACACCAGTGTGGTTGTTTTTAGCTAGCCATGGTAACTTTTCAAGAGGGTAATAGAGACCAAGCATGGGGAAATCCATGTCTCATAACTGGTTTTGCACAATACTTCACAGAACTTCAAAACTTCTTTTCAGCTCTAAGGACATGATCCAGAATTCAGTAAAAACAGTCCCAGATTAGAGGTTGTAGTTATTCTAGTGTCTGTGGACTTGACAAGCTTTGACTTCTTTCTCTAATAATGAGAGGACATCTTGAGTGTTGTTCTGGTGAATGAATTTGAACTTTCAGATTTAAAAATGGTGTGCGGTCTCCAATGAAATAATGAAAATTATGTTAGCCACAATACAGTTAACAGTTGGCAAAGTAACTCCACATGCCTCAGAATGTTCCTTTTAAAAAAATTTGATTAATTTGATTCATTCAGTTCACAGCCACACATTTTGAAGTAAAACCTGTATCAGTATATTTAATATCAGCTGTACTACACTACACACAGTTCAGATATAACATATAGAATGTACGTTCATACACAACAGTGGTGAAGATAATGCTTTCATAAAAGAAGATGTATTACACATGGAGGACACAATGTTGAAGCTCTTGCACATTAATTAATATTGCAAATATTTTTATTAATTTAAAAATCTATAAATCTGCATTTTACTCTTTTGCTTAATTCTTATACTAAAACTGTGTGTATTTCTGATTTTTGCTTATGCCTACATGTCTAGAACATATGGAGCAATGCTTCAGCTTCTGCAGCCTTCTCTTGTTGAAGGAGAGAATCTGAACTTTTCCATGACAGTTTAGTGATATATTTCAAAATTGCAGTTGATTTGTGTCCTAGGTTACAGTGTAAAATGTATCCAAAAGTATGTATTCTGTTTACCATCTTCATAAGCTGTTGGAGCCGGTGGGACAGTGTTGCCCCATCCCCTCCATGACTCATCCCTGATAAGCTCCTGGGGCTATCTTCTGTTAATGGGCCAGCTGTGGACACCAGGTGCAGCAGAGTTCTTATCTCTCCTCTGACCCATCCTCCCTCCAGGGGGACATCTTCTGTTAATGGGCCATCACCGCATGGCTGATAAGATTACATCCCATTGTGAGATACTCCGCCCAGAGGGAGGAACCAAGCATTCCATCCTGAATATAAGCTGAGGTTTGGAACACCACAGGCAGCCCTTTTTCACTGGACTATCAGAGGAAGACCAGACCTTTCTCTACGACCAGACCTTTCTCTACAGAATCACTGCTTCAACAGAACCATCACTCCAGGAGAACTGCAGCCACCATTTGATTGAACTTCTGCCAAACCCCCTGACTGTCAGGGGCTCAGGTTTGTACCCTGACTCTGTCAGTGGGTTGTTTTTTTGTACTACTACATTTATTTTATTTTTTCCTATTAAATTGTATTTCTGATTCAAAGTCTCTCACTAGTTTGCTTTCAAACTAGAACAATTTGTAACATAAATGTATGAGTGAGCCATCTCAGTTCAGAATCAGTTTATTCCTGCAGGATTCCTGAGAGACTGTTCAATCTCAGAAGAATTTAATAGAACTGTACATTGCTGACAGAACCGAATAGAAGATAGCAGTAAGATAAACAACATTTTAATTTTTAGCAGGGTGAAATTGAAACTGTCAATTTGTTGCATTTCAAAATTTATGAGCACAAAAATCACACCTGAAAACAGGATTTTTAAAAAGCTCTACAGAATTCAGCTTAAAAAAAATGCTATCACATTATTCTTTCTAGTGACTTTAATTACAAGAATGAAACTGCTGTGTATTGATTTTTAATATCATAAGCCTTGAATACCTCAAAAAGTATTTTGTGAAGTTGTTGCTTCTTTTTTAGTATTAATTTCTTGCAGAGATAATTACATATTTTGCCAGTAGAAAAATCTCTTTTTTGATGGCTTAGATAAATACAGGTATTAAATAGTATAACAGAATAATTTGCAAAGGTATGCCATTATTTCTCTTGGCATTTTCAATGGAAACCAGGAAAGAATGAGGATTTTTGAGTGGAAATCCGAAAAGAATTAATGTGCTGGAGCATGTCCAGAAAAGGACAATGGAGGAGGTGAAGGGTCTAGAGCTCAAATCTGATAAGTTGCAGCTGAGGGAGCTGGAGTTTTTCATTCTGGAGAAAAGGAGGCTCAGGGGAGACCTTATCTCTCTCTGCAACTACCTGAAAGGAGATTGCAACTAGGTGGAGGTCTGTCCTTTCTCCCAAGTAACATTCCCCCAAGGATGAACAGCACAGGGTTGATTTAAGTTTGTTTAGAATAGATAGAGTAGGGAAAATTTTTGTTGTAATTTCTGTGTTCGGTTTTAAGAATCAGGATTTTTGTCCTATCACTCTTTAAAAAATTACTGCACATGTACAAGTACATAAAGTTCTACCTCTTCCCTTGCCACAAAGAGTAAATAACGTAAATTTTCCATGTAAGCATTTCTTTAAAGCAAGAAAATATCAGAATGCTAATAAAACTGACACTTTTGCAGGTGGCTTTTAGATCACATCATTTTAATTCAGAATGTAGTTTCTGACTCACTAGTAAAGAGAGAAAAGATTAAAAGCAATTTTAAAGGGATTATAAAACGGTGAAAATTTTTTTTCAAATCTTAAATTCAAGCTATTATTGGAATTAACTTATTTTCCCTCAAATATACAGAAGAAATCTACATTTATTTCTTTTCTTGAAAGCTTTCATTAAAATTCTTAGTAATGCTTCATTAGCTCTATAGTATTAAAGAAATTATGCAGGATTTTCTTTGTTTTTAAGCTGAAAGGAAAACATTTAATGAAAAAGAAGCTGCAGAACATAGCCAAATAACTAACAATCTTAATTCAAAGGAACGTACATGTATATGCACACATATATATTTAATGTTATCCTAATACACCTCATTTGTATTTCCATATCATATGAACTACTAAGCAAGTTTTGATCATTTACGAGTGCTGCAGTTAATGCATTTAGTTACAGCTAAGAACTCATTTCGATATCAGAATGTGACTATTCAGCTGCATCTTTTTTTTCCATTTTGCATTTCTTCTAGTGTAACTGAAGTTTTTAATGTAGCTTCTGAAAGTTAGTATGTCTAACTAGTTAGAATGGAGAGTGATTGATTAGCAGCAGGCAAGGGAAAATAAAGTAGAAATTAATTATTTAAATGACTATCTGAATTTTGTTAAACTCCATTACACCACTCTGGTGGAATAGTATAAACTGGTTCTTAACAGCTGAGGTTGGGGGTGTAAAATGGGTTTTACAAACTGCATGAAGATCTACTGAGGGAGGTTTTTTCCCACAAAACTCAGTAGCTCAAATTTTATGTCAGAACAGGTAACACAGAGGCTTGAAAGCACGTTTTTCTAAAAACCACAGTAAAGTTTCTGCCGAGCGTTAGCTGAAGGGAATGGTTGGAGATGTTTTGCATTATACTATTGATATTTCTAATGTCAATTATATATTAGCAAACATAATTAACTTTCGTATCATGTTTCAAAGAGGTGTAAAACTCAACGCCAGATATTATGATTTCCTTTGCTAAAAATGTTCTTTGGTGAAATTTGTTTTATATCACCTTTCTTTATTACTAAGATGATAACTCATCTGACTAGCATTTAGACAAGACCACTGGATTCTGATCTTTACTAGAACTGAAATTTAGGCACCCTTTTAAAAGCAACCAAATTGAAACTTCCCCATAGCATGTTTAGAAGAAACTCACATACTTGTCTATCCTACAATCCCTTTCCTTGTTACTCATGTGCTACATTCACAACTTTAAAGGCTGCATTGGTGGGAGGAATTAGATTCACAGGCTAGTCTAAAAGTGTTGTCTAGTCAAAAATAATGCAAGCTTGTTGCAGTGTGTTGCATCGCGCCCGGGCCCCCCCGGGGGCTGCGGGCGGCGACGGGATCGGCCCGGCGTGGTCTGC